>JAEQBH010001782.1:600000-816383 GCA_016808115.1 Tetrastigma voinierianum
GCGCCATCAACTAGCCCCAACTCTCTCAGATCATCCAGATTCGAGCAATGACCTGAGGCAAGAAACCGAACGGATGTGCACACGACCGATATTCCCAATAACAAAGACTCGATACTTCGTGACACACGCAGATCTAACCCCGTCCATATAAAATGCGTCAAAGCAAACATGAGATCTCATGACCTTAGGGTGGTTGATGAGTCTAAAAACTCATTAGGTTTTTAATCCATTTTTCTGAGTTTATTATGAAATAAATGTTGAATTGTTTAAAGAAAAGTGGATAATTGACTCAAATTTCATTTTGCAAGAAAATATAACATAAACTAAAATTTAGCAAAATCGAAGAAATCACCAAGAAGAGAATCGAGGTCATACACTAACTGAGGTCGCGACAGAAAACTCAATGCATAAACACCTGTGTCATGACATCAACAAATTTGGCTTGAATGAGAAACTGAAACGAGAACAAGTGAAGTCGTGACTCAAAAATGGATGTTGCGACAAAGAAGATGTGTTCGAGACTCAAGGAAACAATCAATTAAAGAAATCTATGTCGCGACATCACTTTGATGTCGCGACGCCAAAAGGATATAACTGATGTCGCGACACCACTCTGAAGTCGCGATAAGGATCCGTCTATGAAGCCACAAGTGAGTTCATTGCAAAAGAAAGAGGTTGCAACTAGTTTCATGTCGCGACACATTCATGTCATGGCATAAAAACAAAGATTTAAGATCGTGTGACCGTGAGGGGTGACGCCAGAATCCACTAAATAGCGCCGCAACTCGAAGAAGAGCCGAGCGTAAGAAAGCTAAGTCGCTGACACCAATTTTGATGTCGCGACTCGGAATTAGCTGCTGCAACGTAGAACTGAGGTTGCAACCTGAAGAAAATAATAAGAAGAAAAAGAAAAATCCATGTCACGACATCACCATGAGGTCGCGACATAAAATTGATACATATGAATTTGTCATACAAACAGCAAGGTGGTCGCAACCCAAATCTGATGTCGCAACACAGACGCTGGAAGAATAAGAAGACAATGATGTCGCGACATCAACTGGAGGTCGCGACATCAACACTGAAGGAACACTGAACAAATCATGTCGCGACATGATCTCCCGAAGTCGCGGTACTCACTCCATCAAAGTGATTTTCAAGGCAATAAGCTGCAACAAAAAAGCAAGAAATCACACGATAATGAGCCATCAAGAGAATTCATGCGCGACATCAACTTGAGGTCGCGATACAGAACGCTGAGCCGGGCTTTTTCTTTGGATTCCCACCGAGCATTTTGGGGGATTCGACCCGCATTCTTTTTTACAAAGAGGTGAGAGATTTCGAATAGTAAAGCGCTTTCTCCTTCTTCACTACCCAACAAAGTGGAAAGAAGAGGAACTCGCAGATATTTAGAGTAGATTTTTTTAATTTTTAGTTTCATTTTCCGATTTTGAATCATGAACTGCAAAGACGAAGTAGAAAGTCGATTGTTAGTTTTATTATTTTCTTCAAGAATACGCTCTAGAAAGTTATGAAATCTGCATAAATTTCGAATTCATTTCTTCCTAGTTTTATTGTAATTACAGCAATACGGATCTGATTCCATTTCTTGATTCGCACGCAAGAATCGTGAGCACAACTCAACCGATTTGATTTACATTTAGCCACATGTTCTCGCACAATTTTGCGAGAATTAATTTGGGTTCGATTTTTACTTAATCGGTGTTGTTTCTAATGGATAAGTTCCCAATCATAGTACCTAGTACCCGTTGAGGGAATGTATCTTATTCTGATATCCTGGATGCTCTCTACGTGACACAGTGACTTTGTAGGATCCCGAGTATCGAGAGCATTCTTTCTCCGGGTATGTTCGACTACCATCGATTGACGACCACGAGCTGAGAGTTCATTTCGATAAATCCCCCATTTGCTCATAATCAAGTCGAGGTATTTAACAATATAAACAATCGCAGAGTTCACCTTAATCTATGTGCAATATCTAATCCCCGTGTTAGCTTAGATCTAATCAAGGGAAAGGATAAACCGATAGATCTAAAGGTCGAGCCACCAATCGAGTAGTAGAAATCAGCTAACATCCCGAGAAGTAAGCTAAAGTTTTCATTGCCAACAGAAATGGGCGAAGTATTGAGAAAGAAAATACCCAGATCTTGCAAGAAAATGTGGAATACGGGTAGCTGGTTTGATCTTGTCTTCGAGAGATGCAAGGGTATTAAATCAGTGAAAACAGAGAGATCCAATTCCAATAATTAAGAAATATTGGACGAAAACCAGATCCATATAAAGAACAGAGCAAAGGATGTAGTGCTGGAATTGACTGTTCCATTGTATTTCATTGATAGTTTCGTTTCTCACAGTAAACTGATTCAATTCATTCTTTTATGTACAATTTATTTTTAGTCATTCACTTTTGTTTTAGTTTAATTTGAGCATATTCAATAGTATAGTATTTTCAATTTTTGATGTTTTGATAAAACTTTCACTATGAGTTCGAGTTTAAATAGTATGAAATTTGAGAGTCAGTAGTTTGGCCCGTACTGCTATCAATCTCAAGTGGAAGATAACTGGACTTACATTCAGATTTACTACTTGTATGACCTATGCACTTGTAGTGCCATAGACTGAACCCTTGTTTTTAATCTTGAACATTAAGAGAAATTTATTTTAGTAAGCCAAATTATCCAAATTGATATGGGTATAAGAGAATTGTAAGGCTCTTATAGCTATGTTAATTTGAGGGGTTTTAGTCTATATACAAAAAGGCGAACGAGTTTTTATGGCGCCGTTGTCGGAGATTGAAAGAATAATTTAGATCAATATTCTGACAAAAGAAGGAAATACTAATTTGAACATTTTAAAGAAAAGAACAAAAATAGTTTTTCAAGTAGTGGCTACATTAGCCACTAATTTTTAACAAGACATATTGGATATAATTGTTTGAGTTTGACTAATCCTATTAATCTGAGTGTATTTTGATTACAGGAAACCTTTAATGCATAGGTGTTTGGATCGGACCATGATGTATACAAATTACGACAAGATTCGCCAACCGCGACTATCTAATCCCCAAACAATAATGCCATATAAAACTTGTTGAGACTACATCAATAAATTGTTAAGGGATCAAAACAATCTATTCAAATTTAAGACTTATTACCTGCTGACTATTGTCTAATCCTCGAATAATGAGTGTGAGTTTCTTTAAGTATCACTCGATTTAAAGATATTTTTGTAAGAGTAAACCATTTTCGTGGTTTTGATCCAAAGATATCGCAAGTGCAATGTGCCGACAAGTAATAAATGGATTTAAGTCCGCATATCGATCCCACGTAGATCTCAAGAATTTTTCAATCAACTACTCTAACTACTTAAGCTCCATATTATTCGACGATAATACGACATAATGAGATTTTTGCTTGAAAGCTTGAAATGAATGATGTAAAGAAAATGAATGAACAATAAATGAATCAATATCAAATATCAAAATAACAAATTTAGATTTAATGTAGCTTTATCTCTAAAGAAAACATTAATAATCAGCTATTGTGAAGAATCAATTCCATACCAGCATCAGAACTTTGGTTTTCAATCTACGCATCTTTAAAACTAGTCTAAGGATTAATATAGTGTGGATCGATCTCTCCAAACCACACAATTCATATCATCTCTACCTAATCAAGCTTTCTCAACACAGGGTGAAATAACTACTTTAAAACTAGTAGCCTTGTTCGTGGTATTTTTCTTCTCAATACTTCATACCCACAACACGGATCAGACCAGCTCCTTCATTTAGTCACGAGGTCGCACTATACCGGTTCCTCAATTTCAAAATTAGAATAGCTTACTCTTCCTGATTAGATCCTTTGCTAACACGGATCGAATTCACTATTCGAATTGAGGTGAACTCTCAGATTCTAAATTAATAACTCACTCAACTCAATCTCAAGCATGTAATTCAGAAGAGGACGATTGATTTAAATACAGCGTGACATTAGATCAAGAATATCAAAGTCTAAGTACCTTCCGAAATTGTTTTTACTCGTGAATGCCTTCTGCGGTCACCCAGAGGCCTCCCCGAAATCGAGCTGAAACAACCTCGTTATGGGTACAAGAGATCGAAATTAGATCAATTCCAAGAACACGCAAAACCAAAGAAGTCGATTTAACATCTCAAGTTCAAACATTATGAATAAAATATCGCAGAAAGATTATTTCGATAATAATCGCCAATTCAATGAAAGTCGGTTTCACCATCGATTAGTACCATACATTACTTGTCGATCAAGTAAACCACTGTGAAATCGAAATCGGTGTTCGAATCCAAAATTTGTCCGAATTCAAACAACCGTGATAAGAATTTTAAGAATGTAACTGCATTCAAATTTAATCCTTTACAAATTAACGCTCAAATCCAAATTAGAACGAAGTCACAAACTACTCTAATCTAACCAAAAATGGAAATAAAACGAAAACAACAAAAGAAAAGAAAAGAAAAGAAAA
Source organism: Tetrastigma voinierianum (assembly GCA_016808115.1). NCBI lineage: Eukaryota > Viridiplantae > Streptophyta > Magnoliopsida > Vitales > Vitaceae > Tetrastigma > Tetrastigma voinierianum. Next base: position 604,519 of record JAEQBH010001782.1, read on the forward strand.
GAAAATAAAAATACAGAGCCTTCAAGAACCCATCTCTCTTTCGTCGCCAAAGAGTCGCTTCGCTGGTAGCACTGTATTTATAGGGTTCGTTGGCCCTAATTCCAATGCGCCTTTGTGGATTTACAAATGGACTCCGCCCATGTGCATCGCTCCGTCGCGACTTCAAATCCCTTGTCGCGACATCGCTAGTTTGGCAATTTCAAGCAAAGATTTATCAATGTCAGACGCCTTTCGCTTTGGCACGGCGTCTGGCTAAGGAATCAATGTCGCGACATCAACCTTAGTCTCTGCAACTTTGAACTGATGGTTTATGAGGTCGCGACAACAATCTCTTGTCGCGACATCAACTTAAGAACTGCAATCTTCAACTGGTCGCTCCTCGATGTCAGCGAAGACAATCTCTCGCCGCTACATCGGCCTATGGCTCCATATTTCAATCGCTTGTTCCTCGGCGTCATGACATCGATCCCTTATCGCGACATCAACTCATGTCTTTCGCGTTTTCAATCGATGGTTCTCGATGTCGACATTATCAATCTCTCGTCGCTGGCTATCACTTTATGGCTCGCGCTCAACCGGTCGTTTTAGTGTCGCTGGCATCGATCTCTTGTCACGACATCAACTTAGTTCTCCGAGGCTTCAACCGAGCAGCTTCATGTCGCTATTATCAATCTCTTTGCTTATAGCGCCATTTCTTCGCATTTTCAACTGATGGTTCCCATGTCGCGATGACAATTACGCGACATCACTTTATGGCTCCGCAGCCTTTCAATCGATGAGTTGCATGAGGTCACGCATAAAGAATCTCTTGTCGCCATCAACTTAGTTCTCCTCGAGGCTTCAATCGATAGTTTCGATGTCGCGATATCAATCCTTGTCGCGACAAAGATTTCATTTCTTGCGTATTTTCAATCGATAGCTCGACGCCGCATATCGCATCTCTCGTCAGCGACATCACTTTACGCTTTGCAGCTTTAACCGAAAGAATCCATGTCGCCACTCGATCTTCGCCGCGACATCGATTAGGGTCTCCTGAGGCTTCAATCGGTTGCTTTACGTCACGACGCCATTCCTTCGTCGCGACTACGCCTTAAGTCACATCGCCATCTTTCAAACTCATACACATTAAGGTGTTTCTCTGGTCACTCGACTCCATCCCTGTCGCGATTATCGATCTCTTCGCTGACATCACGATGTTGTCGCGACATCATTCCTTAAGTCTTGGTTAGTCCTCTAAGCATTGTAATGCCCTGCCGCTAATTCGCATCAAATCTCCTTCAATTTTCCTGACGCGACCTTCATAACTCCAATGCTGCGTAGTTTCAAGACCGCAAATATTACAATTCCCACGCTTTCATTTCGCCCGCCATTTTCCGCATTTTACTCCATCGATTGTCAGATTTTTCATCAGAAGTCTTCTTCTTTCACACTTCGCTAATAACAAATTGGTGAGTTTCTTCATATTTCGTGATATTAATTATTCTTTCGATGAAAATCAAACAGAAAATGGATTAAAATAGATGACTTTAAGCTCATCAAACTCCCAACTTAAAGTTTGCTTGTCCTCAAGCAAAGGAGCAGAAAGGAATTGTTTGTCTCAAACAAAAGGACATTTTTCTGCTCTGTCTTACAAAGAGCAGCCAATTTTGATCGAAATACAAGGAATGCATCAAGCTTTTCGTACATCTAACTTTCAAGTCCAAGCCAAGGTTAGTTTAATCTTATAGTATACAAACTACAAACTGTTGAAATTGTTTTACAAACAACATAATCATTAGATCCCGTTGAATAATAAATTATTTTCCTTTTCATCTTCATAATGTAGTCACTTAACTCCCTAAAGTCCTTCACGCTTGGATTGTTTCCATATTTCCAAATTCATAGGTTTGTTTTCATATTGATCTCCACTAATAGGTGATTTCAAATTCCTTCAAGATCAATCGTGTCTTTTGTAATATATTGTTAGGTTTCGGTAATGGTAGGATGGAAGGAATTTTAGGTTAAGATTACCTCGAACCTTTCTTTCCTCTAACGCTCTTTCTTTCGTAGTTTCTTTAATAAACTCCCCCAAACTTCATGTTTGGGACATCTCTTTGATTTCTTCAATTCATAACTGTATGTCCCCTATTTCTCACTTGTAATTCAACTGGGGAAATTTCTTTGTTTATCACCATTCAGGGATAGTGCAATGTTTTAACTTTTTAGGCTTTCTAACACTCTTAGCTTAACTTTGCTAGTACTCCCATAATGTATGGCATTAGAAACAGTGTTGAAACACCCCTAAGAACTTAATTGTTCAAGAGTTAGCCACAAGATAAAACTTACTCCTATAAGCTTTCTTTCTATTGCATTTTCTGCTCTTTGCCTTTTCTTTTCATTCCCCCTTCTTATTATTTTTTTTTTTTCAGTTCCTCAAAACATATACTCCCCAAACTTCATTTCTTTCTTCCTCCTCACTCCCGGTAATCATAGGTTCTTTATCAAGGATTGATTTCTTAGATAGGTCAGGGGTTTCCATTGGTTTATTTGTGACAAGCTTGTTGGCTCAATTTTTGGAACTAAGGTATATGCACAACATATGAATAGTGGATGGCTAGAATGGCCTCAAACTATCCAAGAATGGCCCGCATCATCTCTCGTCACCGTAGATTACCTAGGATATCGCCTCAATCAATAATCTAACAAATTCTCTAGAATTTGATTGGAATAGTTGTGACTAACCATAAGGATTCCTGACTCATTTTTGTTGATGAGTAGTCACCAATTGATATTCAACAGTTCCTCGACTTATCGCTCATACCACAAAACTCAAAAATATGTTTGCTCATTCTATCAGACATCTTCCTCTATTCCGACTATCGGGCTAGGACTTAAGTCACTTTTTGCACTTTGTGTTTCAATCAAACCCGTATTCATTCGCCCTTATTCTACAATTCAGCTTATTCAATCTAACTGCCTATCTAATTCAAATTTTCTATTACATCTCAACAGTTTTTATTCTTGAACTAATTCCTACTTTTATTTTCCTAACTATGCAACCACAAAGCAACACAAAATTTAACAAACTAAATAACACAACAATTCATTCTTCAAATTTATCATTTTATTTCCGATTCAACTGGGTAAATGTTGGATACACAAAGACGTGTGGGCTTCTAAGGTAAGGAAGGTCACTGGGAAGAAGTCTATCTTTTCTTTTGGAAGAGGCGTTACAAAGATATTAGGGGATCCGTGTTCAGTGGTATTCAATGAGTCGAATGGAGGAAATTTCATTTCTTCTCTTCTTAGTTTCCTTCTCAACTTGATCTTCAATGAAGATCTCATCGAGAGATCAACCTTCGCTTAGCCTCATCTTGTCTCTTCCCAAGCCATATTCATTGTGTTTTCCATTTCACTATTATTTCAGAATTGAAAGATTGTCATAATCGATCCAAATTTTCTAGCCATTCTCTTCTCTGGTCAGATTCAAAGATCCTTGTTTTTGTCTCTATCATCCAAGCTATTCTCAAAATCTTTTGTAGAGACTTGTATAAAATTCAACTTTGATTTGTTCTCCCAATTTGGCTTCCCTGCTCTACCTCCTTTTTCTTCATGATGGTTAAGAGCCGAGAATCACGCCTAAACCCGATTGTTATAAAAGATTCATGACTCGCCTGAGTTTCTCTCGTAGAAGGTCGCGATCTCTTTCCCTTCATTTCTTTCTTGAAGTCCTCTTCTTTGTCGCTGAAGAACCTCTCTTTCATCTGCTTCCTTCTCTTCTTTCGCCTTCTTCCTCCCATTGTCACATCTCTTCTTTTAACTCTTTCATAAACTCCTTCCTCGAATTCTTGCTGCACATTCCACTCTTTTCCCTTTCTTCCATCTTTTTCTCGTATGGCACTGAGGACCTCCATTGAATTGTTCTTCGTTCTCCTCGAGCCTTCTCCCGCCTCCTCGAATGCTCGCTTGCACGTGTGAGAACTAGCTGCGGGATGGAGAAATCTAAGGGCTTCTTTCATCCTCGCCCCTTCATCGTTCGCAAATGTGGAAGTATTATTTTCGGGAGGATTTTCTGATTCTCTCTTTCCTCGCCAAAGAACCCCAAAGCTCCTTCGTCTCGCACCGAGCTTCTTCTCCGGTTTCAATCAACACCCTTTTCTTTGGTTTCTAATCCCTGCTCACTCACAAGAGGGAGGTGATGTCATAGGGACCTCTTCTTCTTCTTCCCACTTTCACCCCAAATTTTTTAAACATAAAAACAGCTTATTGTTGTCGGGTGAGGGATCAACCCTCTCTTATTTCCTTCATGGTACTTTCATTATAGAATTTCAATTACTATTCCTACATTGAACTCAGACTCCTTCGTATCAGCATACAACATACAACATAATTGCTTCGCTTCACCGTACACATGCTTGGTTGGGACTAAAATTGCAGGCCAAGAAATAGAACCATACCTTAGCCTCCTCACAGGCTTCCCTGCCTCAGAGTTTTTGGTTCTCCTTCACCTGTCCTGGGCTTGCAGTTTTTCCGTCGCTGAGCTTTGGCAATCTTCTCAAATTTTGCTTTCCAAGAGCTAACTCGACTCCATGCCAGGCTCCCGCCATTCCATAGGGCTTCAGCACAGCCTTGGCTCCATATGGTACCCACACTCCCTCTAACGAACACAAGCAGTTGTCTTTCCGCCACCATCGAGTAAAATTCTTTCACCTCACCGCCGTGTAGCCTCGACTCTCGATGTGCGCAAAGCTTCCCAACCTCTTTTGCTCAATCATCTCCTTGAAAGGGGTAATAGGGTTTCCGACCTTCTTTCTCGATACGAACCTCTTGTCAAGATAGTGTTTCTTCCTAGTTTAGTCGTTTCCTCGATACAAAATCTTCTACTTCTTCTTCTTGCTTTTCCTTTCAGTGGTCTCGTATTTTCTTCGTAAACTCCGCTGGTGCCTCGCTTCAGGCATCTTCCACTCCGTTTCTTCCCGCCGGATTTCTTTTTCTCGTTGCATATATTCTCCATGATTTTCCTGTGTTAGTACTTAGGTTTGAGGTTTCACCATTTGAAACTAAGGAAAGTTTTCAAGATTTTTGAGAGCTAGGTTTTCGTGGAATTGAGAATCAAGGAAGGAGATGAACGGCTTCGAAAGTGGAGCGAATGGGATAAGTTCTCCAACTGCAATTCAATCAAGTTCTTTGTGGGCTAATTATTATTTCCTTTAATTCGCTTGTCGCGACATCAATTTCACTTCACTTTTTATTTAAGACATTAATTTTGTGGCAATTACAGGGTGAGTTATCGCACCAAATCCCTTTACGTCACACATACTAAGCTCACGCGACATAACTAGGTTTTAGATCATTGCTTTGCCCCCATGTGTCGTGACTTTGCATTTTCAAGTCTTTGTTTATGTCGCAACCTATGCCCTTAGTTTAATAATCTCAAAACTTAAATTCTTATTAATCCTATACTCCTTAGACATTTATTCGTGCATCTCCAAGGTAAACTCATCAAGCAATTCACTCATATTTCACAGTTTGGCTTGGGAGAAAGCCACCCCCTTGTTCATATCGTGACATTTCGCAAGTTGCCGGAGGTGTCCCGGGAGTTGCTTTTCACTCATGCCTTCACTCTTGCACGCATGTCGCATGATTCCTCCAAGAAAATTTTAATTAAACTACAATTAACTTCAAAATTAAATCTCTTTATAAGAACTAATCAAAAACGAAATGATCGCAAAAAAAAAAAAAAAAAAAAATTCAGAATCTAAAAGCAGGAACTAAATTTTCTATGGGTTGCTCCATCACCGGCCGCTGAGTCCCAGTCGGACTTGTTTCGGTTCTTCTTCTTCTTCTTTCTATGATAACTGAGCTTCCATTCCTTCCCTCCCCGCTAGATAAGGTTTCCTACTTTCGTCCATCGACTTTGAATTCTTCTCCAAGACAATCCAGAATGTCACCGTCCAAATGTATTGCTTGACACCAATCGTGCATGGCCCACTCCATTTGGATTTCAACTTCCCGAAACAATTTCGCCTTAGAATTAACAAGAGAACCAAAGCCTCCCGCTTCGAACTCTTTCCTCAGATCCTTCGATCATGCCATTTCTTCTGCCTTATCCTTGTAGATTCTAGCATTATCATAGGCTTTACTTCAATTCTTCCAGCCTGCATACTTGAGCAATCTCTCTTCCTTTGCGCTTTAAATAGTTCAACTGATGGCCCACATTGCCTCAGGATTCCAATTCCAGAGGTAGGTGACATGGTTTACCAAACAATTTCGTATGGAGACATTCCAATGGGAGCCTTTGTATGTAACTCAGAAGCCCAAAGTGTATCATCAAGTTTGGAAGACTAATCCTTCCCGCTGATCACATTTTTCAAGTGTCTCTTTTAATCTCCCCGTTGGAAATTTCGCTTGTCCATTGGTTCGGGGATGATAAGCTAGACTCATTACATGCTTGATCCCATACTCATTACAGTTTTGTAAATATTTTATTTGCAATGGCTTCCCCATCACTAATGATAGCTCGGGTGTTCCAAATCAGCCAAAATATTTTTTCAAGAAGCTCACAACCGTATTAGCATCACCTTGACAAGTTAATAAAAGCCCCACCCATTTGGAACATAATCGATCGGCAAGAAGATAATAGTTCCCAAATGATGGTGGGAATGGTCCCACAAAATCTATTCCCATACATCAAAGATTTGCACCACCATTATACCCTTTTTTTTTTAGGGCATTTCATTTATGCCGATATTCCCAATCTTGGCATCTATCACACAATTTCACCCACTCAACATAATCTCTCAAGATACCAAAATAATAAAACCCAGATCGAGTATCTTATGAGTCGTTTCTCTTCTCCTAAAATGACTCCCATATGGTGATGCATGGCATTCATCTCGTAATTTTGCCTTGTTCATTTTCCGCACACATCTTCTTATTATCATGTCGATTCCTTTTTAAATACAATGGATCATCCCAAATATAATACCGCCGCCGCTTCCGAAGTTTCCTTCACAGAAGCCGACTCAAGGAATTACTCCACAAGCTAAATAGTTCACAACACGCATACCATGGAAGTTGGAAGGAAACTTAAATGCTTGCTCATCCGGGAAGTTCTCTCAATATTACTTTTTCTCTTCTTCAAAGAAGGTTTCTTTCTACTCTCGACAAGCCATCGCCATCACATTGTCACACCCTTTTTATCCTCGATCTCCGCGTCAAACTTTCGCACAACACCCACCTTATCAATCTCAAGAGCTTCCTTCTTTGACATCAGGTACTTGATTGCTGCATGATCAAGATAGAATAATAACATGGGATCCCAAAATGTATTGCCCGAATTTTTCACAAGCAAATACTATGGCTAAGATCTCCTTTTCACTGTTGAGTAATTTTCTTGTGCTTCATCAAGGTTCTACCAAGATAGTATATGGTCCTCAATATTTTCTCCTTTCTTGTTCTAGATTACCCATTGCAAAATCAATCGCATCACATTTCAAATCCTCGATCCCATTCCGTGCAGCCATTATAGTAAGCTGGAACTAATTGACCTTGATTTCTTCAAAAGGAAATTTTTGCGTGAGTCAATAAAATTAAACGCCAGATCCTTCTCCGCACCGCATAAGGGGTCTCGCTATTTTTGAGAAGTCTTGATGAATCTCTATAAAATCCAGCATTGCCCAAGAAGCTTCTACTTCTCATCGTGGTAAAGTAAGAGTTTTGATAATGGATACTCGATCGTCTACTTCCAAATCAAAGAGCGTAAATTTTATGCCCAAGAACAATACCTTCTACCATAAATGGCAGCATTTTTCCCAATTCAAGCAGCCGTTTGTCTTGGCATCTTTGAAGCACTCAAGCCTGTGTTCTTCAAACACCGATCAAAACCGGATCCATACACAAAGGAAGTCATCCATAAAATTTCCATAACCTCAACCAGTCTCAAAATATTGACATCATACACCTTTGAATGTAGCAGAGACACACGTCCCAAATGGCATCCTTCCTCAAGGCAAGGCACCATAGGGGCATGAATGTGGTCTCTTGGTCTTCAGCAATAGCACCGATTGTATCCCCAATACCCAATCCAAAAACAAAAACAGAGGGTATTCCGCTAATCCGTCCAACATCCGATCAATGAAGGCAAAGGAAATGATCTTTCCGTGGCTGTGTTCAAATTCCTTCCTGTAATCTATGCATACCCTCCATCCCGTCAATGTTTGGAATTAATTCATTTTTCTCATTGCGATCACAAGAACCTACCCTTCTTTGGAACCACATGGACTGGCCTACCTAAGGACTATCCGAAATTGCATGATAAAACTAGCATTCAGCAATTTAAGTACTCCTTCCCGACTACTCTCTTCATCACCGGATTCGCCCCTGATGTTCTACGTATGGCTTTGATGTTTTTCCAAAGAGAATTTGTGCATGCAAATCATGGACTGATACCCTTCAATTCTTCAACGGACCAAGCTATAGACTCTTTATGCTTCTTTAAGATTTTCAACAACCTCTGTTCCTCAAGATCACCGAGTTCCAGCGTAGATAATCACCGGTCTTCTTGGTGATTCTAAATAAGCATACTTCAAAATGACTTGGCAACTCTTTCAACACTAGCCCTCTTCACTGGTTTCTCGATGAATTTCCTTTTCATTATTTTCCCTTTCACATTTCCTCGTTGCTTCAGCTCAACAATACGCTATAGAATGGAAATCGCTAGGCTGGACAATTAGAGTAGTCATCTTCAATATATATGACCATCTCTTTTCATTGATAAAATTTGAGCATTACAATCATCAGGAACATCGTGGTTTCGTAGTATAGACATCATCAACTACATTGCAATTTTCCTCGCTCTATATCTATATTCCTTATGCTTTGATCAAGTTGAAAGCAAGCAACTTCCTCCAACCCTCAAGGTAAGAACTCCTTGCATGTCGATCGTGCAAATTTCCAAATAGGCTAGGAATGGTCTCCCAATAAAGTGTGGGGTACTTGTGAATCTTCTTCCATGCCCGTAATGATGAAGCTCCATCGGGAAAACAAATTTCCCAACAAATACCAAGACATCTTCCAAGACTCCTTCAGGTTTTACCATCGATCTATCTGCCATTTGAAGAGTAATAATGGTGGGAATAAACTCCCCCAAACTTAATTGTTTGGCAACAGAAAGAGGCATCAAGTTGATACTAGCTCCTGAGTCACAGAGAGCTTTTTGGAATTCAACTCCTCCAATGATGCAAGGAATTGTAAAACTCCCTGGATCCTTCATCTTTTCTGGTAATTCTTCTTTATGCATCGCAAGTAGCAAGAGATTCACGATCCTCTTTCTACTATCTTTCTTTCTTGCTCAAGATGTCCTTCATGAATTTCAGACAGACGCAAGATTCGAGTCACCACTTCCTAGAAGTTATACATCGATCTCTAGCTTCCGAAGGTTTTCAAAACCTTGCAAACCGCCTCTTATTGATTTCTCGCAGTCTGTGGAAATGGACTCCAGTTCAGAGCCTTGATATCCTTCCCGTCCACTCTTCTTTCTTTTCTCCAAGGCTTTTCCTTTCCTCGGGCTTTCTTCTTCAAGCATCGTCATTTTTCATCTTTCTAACTCCTTCCCATTTCTAAGCCGCACGCCCATGCGCCTTTGGATTCTTCAGGTCACTCGGGAAGGCATCTTTCCTCCGTTTTGTTGGGGCCACCGCTTCTCTACTTGTGCGTTCCAGTTCTTCGGGATGCATCAGTGGTGTTCTAAAAATTCAGAATTGGCAGCAACTTGTCGTAACTCGCAAACTTTGTTCATGGAGGTTCAACAAGCCTTCTTATTATCCCCATGAAATGCAGATCTCGTTCTTCTGAAAAGATTTGGGCCCTCCTCCGACCCCGATATTCATTTCGTGTTCATTTCCTCACACATTGAACCTCGTGGTCGCTGATAACCCCCTGAGGGTTCGTCTCCATGCCTCGGGGCCTTGGTGGAAACCCTCCACCATATGAGAAATTCTCATGGTTCCTCTGATGATAATGTGTCAAGTGTGTTAGTACTGGGTTTGAAATGGTAATTCTCGCTCCCCTGCATACTTAACCTCTTCAAAGATCATAGAATTGTTCTTCAGCTCTCAAAGACTTCCTTCAATAATCCCCTTTCAACCGCTCCGATCTCATGGGCAAGCAGGTGTCTTTCTTTCTCGCTTGTCCAACCCGTGTGCATAATGGCATCCAACTCGCTTCCATGGCTCTCATCTCGCTTAGCCTACGATTCCCTTTCATCAAGCTCTTCAAAACTCGTATGAGTTTTCATATTTCATTTAGCCAGTCTTCAATCGCTCTCGCTCTTCAAGATCTCTTTTTCGCATGAATGCTCCACAACATGAAGCACTCAATGATCCCCTTCGATATATCATTCAAGGCATGATATACAATGTCCATCCGAGTCTTCGATCTATCCCGCATCGACATCTTCTCAAAGAACTGCCTTAACCTTCCTGCTACATATAGCTTTCATCTTCCCCGCTGAAACACAATGATTTCCTCCTTCTTGAGGTGAGGGTCGGGGAAAGAATCTACCCAAGTAGTTCTACTAACTCCTCCTGCTTATCAACAACCATATGGTAAAGATTCATACCATGTAAACAGATTCTTAGAGAGAGAAGGGGAATAGATGCGCTTTAATGACTTCCTCGGTCTCACCCATTCAACTTCACCGTATTAGCCATCCCGAGAAATCTTCCGTGTGCTCGTCAGGTCCTCGGGATGACTCAAGAACCGATGCCGGCCGACCATTGTAATTAGTGCCGGTTTAAGTTCAAATTGTTTGCATCAATGGTCAGTCACTGGATTGGCAGTAGTAATTATCTCAATAATAGCTTCAAGTCCCTCCATAGTATCGCTACTGAGGCCTTCTAGCCGCTTCTCTATGTGCGCTTATTCCATCCTCGTCTTTCATCCGCCATGGTTGAGTTTCGTTTTCTTGATTCTTCTAGTGTTCTCTAATTCGTGGTCTCGCTTAGAATCGTATCAGTTGTCTCCGTTTCCTATGCATTAAGATTTCATTCCCCGAAATCAAAACACACTTACATTAATGTAGATTAGTCCGTCAAATATTTTCAATATGGTTTGTTAAAGGTTAGGTGGCTAAAATAACTAATGCCTTGAAAAGCTATTTTGTTCTTTCAAAATGTCCAAATTAGCATTTCCTTTTTTCGTCAGAATATTGATTTACTAAATTCTTTCGATCCCCGACAACGGCGCCATAAAACTTGTTGACTGGACCATATGATGTATACAAAATTATGACGTTATCGCCAACGGACTATTATCTAATCCTCAATACGCTGGTAAAACCTGCTGAGACTACATCAATAAATTGTTATGGATCGTAAACACCTATTCAAATTTAAGACTGATACCCAAGGACTACTGTCAACTCAAGAAATAAACCATTAAACTCGAGTGTGAGTTTCTTTGCTATCACTGATTTTAAAGATATTTTTGTAAGAGTATACCATTTCGTGTGGCCTTGATCCAGCATACTGCAAGTGCAGACGACAAGTAATAAAATGGATTTAAGTCCGTATATCGATCCCACGTATATCTCAAGAATTTTTCAATCAACTACCCCAACTACTTCTAAGCTCCATAATGCCTGGGACGATAATACGATAATGAGATTTTTGGTTGAAAGTTTGAAACAAATGATAAAGAAATGAATTAAATAATAAATAATTTGAATATTGAAATATCAAAATAACAAATTGATTTTAATAGCTTATCTCTAAAGAAAACATCAATAATCAAGCACGGAATAAAACCAATTCTACAACAGATCAGAATTTCGTTTTCCTCGAACTACGCATCTTTAACCAAGGATTAACATAGACTGGATCTCTCCAAACCACAGTTCATCATCTCACCTTTAACTGCTTTCCTCGAACACGTAGGGTGAAATAACTACTTTTAAAACTAGTAGCCTGCTCGGGTATTTTCTTTCTCAATACTTCCGCGCACCACAACATGGATCATGCACTGAGCTCCTTCAATTTAGCTACGAGGCTGCACTATACCGGTTCCTCACCCTCAAACAGAATATTTACTCTTTCCTTGATTAGATCCTTGCTAACACGGATCAATTCACTATTCGACCGAGGCGAACTCTCCGACTTTAAATTAATAACTCACCAACTCAACTTTTGCCATAAGTGAGAAGAGGATGCATTGATTTAAATGTACAGAGCGCATTAGGATTCAGTAAATATCAGTTCAAGTACCTTCCGAATGTTTTTACACTCAGAATGCTCTTCTCTATCACCCAGAGGGCCTCCCGGAACCGTAGCCTAAACAACCTCAAGCATGGTACAAGAGACTCCGAAATTGGGATCAATTCCAAGAACACGCAAAACCAGCAAGTAGATTTAACATCTGGAAGCTCAGCTTACAGGAATAAAACATCAGAGGAAAGATTATTTCGACAATAATCGTCAATTCAATGAAGCCGGGTTTCTAAATTACCGATTATACCCATACATCGGGTCACGATCAAGTAAAACCACCGTAAATCGGAACTGTGTGTTCGAATCCAAAATTGTCCGGAAACTAAACAAACTGCATAGCACTTTAAGAAATATAAATCAGCATTCACTAACTTTACAACTAACGCTCAAATCCAAATTAGAAACGAAATACAAACTACTCTAATCTAAACTAAAAATGGAAATAAAAACGAAAACAAAAGAAAAGAAAAGAAAAGAAAAGAAAAAGAAAAATACAGGAGCTCAAAGAACCCGCATCTCTCTTTCGTTTTACGCTTCATAAGGCACTTCATTTATAGGGTTCCCAAGTCAGCCCTAATTCCAATGCGCTTCTTGTGGATTTCAAAATGGATCGCCCATGTTATCGCTCCTGGCCGCGACCCCAAAATCCTCACGCTACATCGCTTAGTTCGGCAACTTACTGCGCATTTATCAATAAGTCATGACGCTCCTTTGTTTTCTTTGAAGGCACGGCGCGCGACAAGGAATCACGTCGCGACATCAACCTTAGTCTCTCGTGCACTTTGAATCGAGTGAGCGGCGAGGTCGCTGGCGCGAATCTCTTGTCGCGACATCAACTTAAGAACCGCAATCTTCAACTAGTCGCCTCGGCGTCGCGACATCAATCTTGTCGCGACATCGCCTATGGCTCCATATATTTCAACCGTTTCGCTCATGTCGCGACATCGATCCCTTGTCGCGACATCACTCTCATGTCTTCGCAGTTTTCTAATCGATGGTTTCGGCGTCGCGACATCAATCTTTGTCGCCGACATCACTTTTTCGGCGGCTCCGCAGCCTTTGAACTCGGTCGCTTTAGTGTCGCTGACATCGCATCTCTTGTCGCGACATCACTTAGTTCTCCTCGAGGCTTCAATCGATAGTTTCATGCTCGACATCACCCTTTGTCGCCATAAACAGCTTCATTTCAAAATCTTTCAACTAATGGTTTCATGTCGCGACATCAATCTCTCGTCATTAATATTACTTTATGGCTTTGCGTGCCTTGAATCGATGGTTTATGAGGTCGCGATGTTAATCTCGTCGATATCAACTTAGTTCTCTCGAGGCTTTTAATCATGCTTCATGTCGGCATCACCTCACGCGATTGCCAGCTTCATTTCTTTGCATCTTTCAACTGATGGTTCCTGATGTCACATCGATCTCTTGTCGCGACATCACTTTATGGCTTTGCGCTCAACCGGTTAGGGGTCTCATGTTCGCACCGATCTCTTAAGGTCGCGACATCGACAGTCTCCGAGGCTTCAACCGTTGTTGCGTCGCGACGCCATTCCGCCGCGACTACGCTTAAGTCACATCGGGGCCGCATCTTTTTCAAACATGTCATGTCACAAGGCGCTTCTCTTGTCACGACCTCCATCCCTCGTCGACACGACCGTCGACATCACGATGCGTTGGGTCGCTGACATCATTCCTGGCCCGTTAGTCCTTTGCCTACATTGTAATCTGCCGCGACCGATCAAATTTCTTCAATTTTCCTTCGATGACGCGACTCGTGATAACTCGGGATAAAGGTAAGCCCAAACTGCAGAATATTGCTACCTACGCTTATCAGCTTTGCCATTTTCTCTCAAGATTTTACTCACCGACATCGTGTGATTTTTCATCGCTTTTTCTTCTTTCTTTCACACTCCTCGCTAATAAATAAATTCGGTGAGTTTCTTCATATTTCGTATACATAATGGTCTTTTCGTATGAAAATCAAACAGAAAAATGGATTAAAAATAGATGACTTTTAAGCTCATCAATAGGAAACAGGATTCTAACCTGATTCCAGCAGATACTGAATTTGAGAGAACACTCAGAAGCTTAAGAAAGACAAAAAGAGAAGAAAAAAATCAACCACGGCATTTACGACTTATTAAAGGAATAGAGGATAAAGAATAAAAGGCCCCCATTACGCATTAATAATGGAGGATTTCTCGAGGCCCATTATTCTGAAGAATATTCTTAATCTGCATACCACCGTGATGCAAATAATTTTGAACTAAAGCGCCTTTAATTCATAATGGTTCAAAGAATATCACATCCGGGTCATCCCATCGTAATCTAAACGAGCACTTGGGAAGATTTCCTCGTGATGGCTAATACTATGAAGCCTGAATGGTGGAGACTGTAGGTGATAAAGTTGTATCTCTTCCCATTTTCCTGGAGATATCAGAACGCATGGTATGAATCATTAATTCCAAGGCCCGCTTGATACTCAAGAGCCGTAGAAGCTTATTTCCGGGGCAGAGATTCTTTCCATCTCTCACTCGTAGAGACGAAGAGGATAATAGTATTCCAACAAGGGGAAGATGAGAGCCTATATGTACTCAAAGTGATTCAAGAGATCGGTCACAGGTGCCCAATGCATGGAATAGATCCAAGACCTAGATAGACATAGTGTATCATGCCTGGTCGATACATCTAAGGGTATTATCGATGCTTCAAGGCCGTGTGGAGCATTCAAACGAAAAAGTGTCAAGAGGCGAGAGATCCGAGCAGAAGACTTCCGCAAATGCAATATGAAAGCTCCATCCGAGTTTTCAAAGGAAGCAAAGCAGAGGAAAAGTGGTCATGGAGTCGAGCAAGATGACAACCATGGAGGCAAAGTTGATGCCATAATGGCAGATGGACAAACAAGAGAGGAAGATGCACACGCTCATGAAATTGGAGCAAAGGAAAGAGAACTTATGAGAAGGCGTTATGCCAACAAGAAAGATTCTTATAGTGCCGAGGAGGCGGTATGATGGAACTTGTGTGAAGTTATAATTTCAAACCAAATCCTAACCTGCCCACACACTACAATCCAGCACTGAGGAACCATGAGAATTTCTCATATGGTGGAGGAGCATTACACGGCCCAAGGCAGTACAACATCTTCAAGATATCACAGTCACTTAAGGTTCAAGTCACAAAGAAGAAGGAGGTGAAAGCAGAATGAATATCGTGGTCGAGGAGTGACCCAACCATTCAAGAACATATGTCACAGCCTTATGGGGGAGTAATCAAGAGGCTACACTCCATGAACTAAAACTATCTCGACTTGGAAGTCTTTCAAGTCCGACACTCAAATGTTTCAGAAGAATGCTAGTGCCTCACTGAAAAATTTAGAGACACAAGTAGGGCAGCTAGCCCTGAATATGCCAAATCAGAGTAAGGGTACATTCCCTAGTGATACTAAGAAGAAGCCAAAAGACTGCATGTCAATTCAGTTGAGAAGTGGGAAGGATTTGAGCAGCAACAAAAAGATAGAAAGGAAAGAAGAGGCTGAGGCAGAGAAAGAAGAGACTGAAAAGAAAGAAGAGAAGAACAGCCAGATTGAACAGCTGAAAGGAAGTAATGACCAGAAAAAGAAAGAAGGTGTACCAGCGTATACACCGGCAGTGCCATTCCCACAGAGACTTCAGGTCACAGTGAGGCTGAGTCAGCTTAAATTTTGATATTTTCAAGAAAATAGAACAACATTCCATTTTGCGCAGGTGATCACCAAATGCCTTTATGCAAATTTCAAAAGAAATAATCGAGCAAGAAAAAGAAAGATAGCCGGGGAGGGTATAGTTAACTTGATCAAGTACTTGCATATTATCCAAAGAAAAGCTCCCATCAAAGATGAAAGACTCTGGCAGCTTTCACATTCCGCTCCATAGTGGAACATATGAAATTCAAGAAAGCTCTGGTGACTATGGTCAAGCGAGAAATTTAATGCCCTAATGCTGGTGAAGAGACTTAGTTTGGGGAATAATTTCAACAACAATTACATTGTAGATGGTCGGACAGATCACAATTACACAAATCCGCAGGGAATTCCTGGAAGATGTACTTCAGCTGGCTACGCTGGAAATTCATTTTCCCAAAGGGATTTTGTTATCATGCAGATGGAGTGAAGATACCTGCCTGTTGGGAAGCCTTTCTAGCAAATGTGAGCGCTTGGATAGACGTATAAAGGTAGAACCGACACTTAGAGTTGGGGATGAAGCAAAGGTACTTAAGAGCAACAAGAGTCTGAACATCCTAATGTGTAGGAAGACAAGCAGAAGTGGCTGAAAGAAACAATAGCCTTCTCAATGATGAATTGAATTCTGATTGTATCATTCAACACTCTATCAATGAAATTGAGATGAATTTTCAGTACCTTGAGAGCTTGAATTATAGCATCGCTTCAAAATGTGTTTAACAAGGAAACAAATTTTTAGTATAAATGAAAACAAATAAGATGAAATAAGCAAATTAAACAAATAATCATGAGGAGTTCAAGGTTACTGGTCGTAGATTAAAACATTAGCCTGGAAAAAGCAATTAAAGATAAACTCCTTATTTATGAATGAATGAATCGATGAAACGTAACAATGGGCGCTATAGTGTGCGTTCAATCAAGACCAAAATGATGTTTTAAGGGAAGGCAATCCACACCGGGCCATTTAAATTTTTCTGCTTTCATTTACGCTTCAAAGTGGTTTAATATTTTGAATAGATTCTGCAATTGTATTCATTAGCCAATTGAAGAGGAGCTAAATACCTTTTTAAGTTTGCACAGACAATGAAGATTGTGCAAAAGGAGAAAGACCGTAATCAAACTTCAATCATGATAAGAGAGACAAAAAGTGCGCTTTTTTCTTCTTCTTCTGATCCTCAATTTTTAAATTTGTCTTGATATAGCATGATTGAAAGTTTTGAATTTTTATTTTGTTTTGATGCTTAATTATGAATAGATATATAATAAAGTGGTTTAATTTTTGCATGATACATATGAGCTTGAGTCAGAGTTATTAATGAAGAACAATGAAATTGCCGGAAATTGGAGTGTTTATGCTTTGAGTCGCAACATTAATTCAAAAGTGGCAACCAAGAGTGCTGGATGTGAAAAATAAAAATTAGAAAAGAAAGTCAAAATAATGAAATTGAGGTCACAACTGAAATAAAAGAGGGAAATAATGTAATTCTCTTATGTTGCAACACATATTTTCTTCGCCGTGACCTAAATTTTTAGGTCACGACATGAAACTTTGAAGTCGTGACCAGAATAGCCCTAAAGTCAAATAAATAAGGTTAACACATTTCATTTTAGTCAAAAATGAAACTCATTGAAAATCATTAATTTAGTTGCCCAATAATCAATGTCTTAACTCCCAAAGAGCTGTCATGACATTAAAACCAATTTTCTGTCCACTTCCAACTAATCCAAACTACAACTCACCAGACCTTTCAAGATTGCATGACTATCTCAGAATTTCACAAATAAATGGGTATTAATGCAGAATCAGAAATCCATTTCTTGACTGAACCAAATGGTTTAGTATGCTTAGTTTCAAGGAGAATAATCAGAGGGAATTTAATGAATTCAAGAAAAATGATCAATCTTCTCATCAAAAGCCCAAAAACCTTCATTGGAAATATCAAAAGAGCGAGAATTCGAGAAACTTAAGTCAAGTCATTCATCGAAAATAAAAAGAAAGAATAAATGGCCTTGTTCTTCCCAAGAGACGCAAATCACTATAAAAGGATGGGAGGACAAAGGAAAAACAAACAAAGAAAATGAAGAGAAGGGAGGATGAGAGAAAAGAAGAGCTTCAAGGATGTGAACACAGAGTTTATGGAAACAATGGAGCCTGAAATGAAACCACCCATTCCTTATTCCATAAAAACAATGTGTAATTCAGAGAGTGGTTGACGGGAAGGAATTGGAAGAAGGGTTAATTAGAACCCATCAAACTGTGTACTCACTTGTCGAATCCACCTTGTTAAGAGCCGAATCACTCTTGGAGGAGCCTGTTGTCCGTGAACCAAATTTTGAAGCATGAGCCGTAACTCGGGGAAGATATAGGATTTGCATCAAAGAACAGAGAGTTTTTCTCGAATTTAGTTACAGTCTTATTTGTAAAGAAAACAGATTGTACAATATCGAAATGATATTTGAATAAAATTCCTGTTGACTTACAAATTGTTGTTCATGATATCTGAATTTTGTTTCTGTGTCATTTTATTTTCTGTTTAGGAATCAAAGAATTAATTATGTTCTCTCTCAAGAACAGAAATTTGGAAAGAATCAGGGCCTGAATAATTAAAACTGTAAATTAGGATTATTTATTGTTCTGTTTAAATTCAGTTTAGTTTGCAAAAATTGGAAAATTGGTATTGTTGATGGAACAAAATACTTGGTTGAAATACTATAAGTAAACAGTAAATAAATACAAGTCTTGAAGAAATAATACACTTAGGTCAACAAAACTTATGAAACTTTAACAAGAATTAGGAACATCTTCTGAAAATTTATGATTGAGAGTCTATAGTCCTAGAACTTGTTTGAATATTGATTGAGGTGAAATTCTAGGTGAAAACATCCAACAAGAAATGATAGAGGCCATCTTTGGCAGCTTGAGCCTTTTTAAGCCGAACCTCAACATATGCTTAAGTATATTCTATAGTTCCTTGATTTGATCCAAATAAGCCTTATTTCTTCGATAAACAGCAATTGAAAACCGAAATTCTTCCATGCACAAACATCCAAAGAAAGATCTAAATTATCAGCCAGCTCATAAAAGCTTAGATAAAGGAAGAAACAAGCCTGGGGGAATAATAATTCCAAATTTTGATAATGAAGGAGCTACAGCAAGAAGCGTGTTGGTGAAATAAGAAATGAGTTTATCTCGTATCATTTCCTTGAACAATTAAGTCAGAGGGAGGCTAACACCTAGCACCCTAATGCCAACCGGTACTGGGGTTGTGCTAGCCCAAAGTTCTCTAAGAGCATAGAAAGCCTAAGAAGACAAAACATTAAAATATCAAATCTTAGAAAATAAAGCAAAGGAGTTAAAGAACAAAGGAATTTGCCTGAATCAAGTGTAGATGAAACCAAATTCCATAAAAAGAACAAAAAGATGAATCGCTAATATCGAGGAGAACTCAAGAAGAACAAAGCAATAGGCAGTGAAAGTCGAGGCAACAAGTGTAGAGAGCATGGAACTCTGGTAATTTTACAACTTAAAATTTTCCATTATCCACCCAATTACCTAAGCCCAACATTACAAGCCCGAAGACTTCTATTGATTTTGAAGGAATTTTACTCTACATTTAGTGGAGGTCAATATGAAAACAAGCCTATGGGACTTTGACAAACAAATAATAAATTCTAGAAGATTGTTCAAATTCAACATGAAGATGAAAAGCGATTGATGACCCGCACACACATAGAAAAAGGCTTGTAAAATAAATCGTTTAAATACATTAGTTTATCAAGAATTTGTGATGTGGGTTATTCATGTCTGATTCTTACATCACAACTGAAATTTAAAATAATAGTGGTATCTCTTAATTTCAGATTAGAAGGTGAAATGAGAAAGGTTGTGGTATGAATCAGAAAAATGTCCTTAAAAATTTTCTAAGCTTATTTGTTTGAGGACAAACAATTCTTTCTTTCTTTGATTGGGGACAAGCAAAATTTAAAGTTTGGGGGAATTTGATGAGTCCAAAAACTCATTAGGTTTTTAATCCATTTTTCTGAGTTTATTATGAAATAAATGTTGAATTGTTTAAAGAAAAGTGGATAATTGACTCAAATTTCATTTTGCAAGAAAATACACAGAACTAAAATTTAGCAAAATCGTAAGAAATCACTGGCAATGTAATTGAGGTCGCGAGTCCAATCTGAGGTCATGACAGAAAACTCAGATGCCAGCCATTCCAGGTCACGACATCAACAAATTTGGCTTGAATGAGAAACTAAAACGAGAACAAGTGAAGTCGTGACTCGAAAAAGGATGTTGCGACAAAGAAGATGTGTTCGAGACTCAAGGAAACAATCAATTAAAGAAATCTATGTTGCGACATCACTTTGATGTCGCGACGCCAAAAGGATATAACTGATGTCGCGATACCACTCTGAAGTCGCGACAAGGATCCGTCTATGAAGCCACAATAGAGTTCACTGTAAATGAAAGAGGTCGCAACTAGTTTCATGTCGCGACATTACTCTGATGTCGCGACATAAAAAAATGTAAAAGCATTTAAGATCGTGACTGAGGATGTCAGAATCACTAAATAAGGTCACAACCTGAAGAAGAGCTGAGCAGAAGAAAGTGAAGTCGTGACACCACTTTGATGTCGCGACCTGGGAATTAGTTGCAACGTAGAACTGAGGTTGCAACCTGAAGAAAAGAAATAAGAAGAAAAAGAGAAATCCATGTCGCAACATCACCATGAGGTCGCGACATAAAATTGATACATATGAATTTGTCATAAAAACAACAAGGTGGTCGCAACCCAAATCTGATGTTGCAACACAGACGCTGGAAGGATAAGAAGACAATGATGTCGTGACATCAACTGGAGGTCGCGACATCAACACCGGCGAACATCGGTCAACCGCGTCGCCACATGATTTCAAGTCGCGACCATCGATCGGCGGGATTCGCAAGGCAAATCGCTGCACAGAAAAAGAAGAGGTCTCGACTGATAATGAGCCATCAAGAGAAATCCATGTCACAAGTAATTCAACTCGAGGTGTAGACATAGAACGCTGAGTCATTTTTCTTGATTCCCACCAGAGCATTTTGGGGATTCGACCGCATTCTTTTGGCGCATAAATAGAGAGCTGGTCATAATGCATTTTCTCCTTCTTCACTACTCCAACAAAGGGAAAAGAAGAGGAACTCGTATTTTTATAGGCTTTTTTTAATTTTTAGTTTCATTTTCTGATTTTGAATCGCGAACCGTGCAGAGACGAAAGTGTGAGTCGAATTGTTAGTTTTAGACATTTTCTTCAAGACCACCCGGAAAGTTATGAAATCTAGACAAATTTCCGAATTCATTTCTTCCCGCTTTATTGCATTCACGTTGGTCAGGCGTGATCTAAGATTCCACTTTGATTCGCAATGCAAGTGAATCGTGAGCACAACTCAAATTCGGATTTGATTTACATTTAGTTACGCCTTTCCCGCACAATTTTAAGGGAGAATTAATGGTTCGATTTTACTTAATCGGTGTTGTTTTTACGGATAAGTTCTAATCGAGTACCTAGTACCCGCTGAGGGAATGTATCTTACTCCCGATATCCAGATGCCCTCTGCGCGGACACGTAGACGGAGATTCCAAGAGTTGAGTATCTTTTCTCGGGTATGTTCGACTACCATTGACTTGAATCGGTTGATTCGAGAGTCTGGTCTGACAAATCCCCTATTAGCTCATAATTGAAGTTGGAGGGGTGTATTTAACAATATAAACAATCAGAGAGTTCATCTTAATCTATAGGCACATTCCAATCCCCGTGTTAGCTTAGATCTAATCAAGGGAAAGGGATAAACCCATAGATCTGGAGGTTGAGCCACTAATTGAGTAGTAGAAACTGAGCTAACATCCCGTATGGGCGAAGCTAAAGTTTTGACTGGCTAATAGAAATGGGTATGAAGTATTGAGAAAGAAAATACCTGCATCTTGCAAGAAAAATGGAATACGTAGTCGGTTTGATCTTTGTCTTCGAGAGATGCAAGGGTATTAAATCGCTGAAATGGAGATCCAATTCCAATAATTAAGAAATTCGATTTAAAACCATATCCATATAAAGAATGATAAAGGATGTAGTGTCGGAATTGATTGGTTCCATTGTATTTCATCGCTAGTTTTCATTCACAAAGAACCGATTCAATTCATTCTTTTATGTACAATTTATTTTTAGTCATTCACTTTTGTTTTAGTTTAATTTGAGCATATTCAATAGTATAGTATTTTCAATTTTTGATGTTTTGATAAAACTTTCACTATGAGTTCTGAGTTTAAATAGTATGAAATTTGAGTAGTTGGGGTAAATGTCAGAATTCATATCAATCTCAAAGGGGGGAATGATAATTTGACTTTCATTCGTATTTACTACTTGTATGACTATAATTTGCAAAGTACATAGACTTAACCCTTGATTTTAATCTTGAACATTAAGAGAAATTTATTTTAGTAAGCCAAATTATCCAAATTGATATGGGTATAAGAGAATTGTAAGGCTCTTGTAGCTATGTTAATTTGAGGGGTATGCCCCAGTGTGAACATGTCAAAGCATCAAGCTAAGGCGCCATCAACGGTCCCAACTCTCTGTATCATCTCTATCTGAGCATGGACCTGAGGCAAGAAACTGAATGGATAGGCAATATGTGACCCTCGATATTCCCCAATAGCAAAGACCTATCGATATTCCATATACAATCAGTAGACGGAACCTATCCATATAAAATGCGTCAAAGCAAATATGAGATCTCATGGCCTTAGGGTGGTTGATGAGTCCAAAAACTCATTAAGTTTTTAATCCATTTTTTTGAGTTTATTATGAAATAAATGTTGAATCATAAAGAAAAGCCGGATAATTGACTAAATTTCATTTTGGCAGGTGAAAATACAACATAAACTAAAATTTTAGCAAAATCGAAGAAATCACCAGAGCACTGAGGTCATGAGCACCAATCCGAGGTCGCGATTAAAACTCACGCTACCATTCCGTGTCACGACATCAACAATTTCCGCTTCAATGAGAAATCAAACGAACAAGTGAAGTCGTGGACTAAAATGGATAAGCATGACAAAGAAGATGTGTCTAGACTCCGCGAAACAATCAACAAAGAAATCTATGTCGCGACATCACTTTGATGTCGCGACACCAAAAAAATATAACTGATGTCGCGACACCACTCTGAAGTCGCGACAAGGATCCGTCTATGAAGCCACAATTGAGTTCACTGCAAAAGAAAGAGGTCGCAACTAGTTTCATGTCGTGACATTACTCTGATGTCGTGACATAAAAACAGAAAGATTTAAGATCGTGACCGTGAGGTGATGTCAGAATCCATCAAATAAGGTCGCAACCAAGAAGAGTCGAGCGTAAGAGCGAAGTCGCGACACCACTTTGATGTCGCGACCTGGGAATTAGTTGCAACGTAGAACTGAGGTTGCAACCTGAAGAAAAGAAATAAGAAGAAAAAGAGAAATCCATGTCGCGACATCACCATGAGGTCGCGACATAAAATTGATACATATGAATTTTTCATACAAACAGCAAGGTGGTCGCAACCCAAATCTGATGTCATAACACAGACGCTTGAAGAATAAGAAGACAATGATGTCGCGACATCAACTGGAGGTCGCGACATCAACACCGGGCGAACATCGGTCAAATCATGTCGCACATGACTTCGTCGCGACCATCGATCAAGGGACGGTAAGGTACCTGGCGTAAATGGTAAAAGAAGAGGTCTCGATCGATAATGAGCCATCAAGAAACGGCGTCGCGACATAAATTCCGAGGTCGCGACATGCAATGCTGAGTCGATTTTTCTTGATTCACACTGAGCATTTTGGGGATTCGGCCCAGATTCTTTTTTTTTACAATATAAATAGAGAGATTTCGAATAGTAAAGCAGTTTTCTCCTTCTTCACTACCCAACAAAGGGAAAAGAAGAGGAACTCAGTGTATATTTTTAGAGTAGATTTTTTTTTAATTTTTAGTTTCATTTTTCGATTTTGAATCTGCGAACTGTGCAAAGACGAGTAGAGCTGGATTGTTAGTTTTATTATTTTCTTCAGTAATTACTGCCTGGAAAGTTATGAAATCTAGAAACTGAATTCATTTCTTCCCAGCTTATTGCATTACAAGGGTTGCGCGTGTGATTGGCATTCCATTTCTCGATTCAGATGCAAGAATCGTGAGCACAACTCAGCTGGATTTGATTTACATTTAGTTACAGTCTTTCCTGCACAATTTTAAGGAGAATTAATTTGGGTTCGGTTTTTACTTAATCGGTGTTGTTTTTAATGGATAAGGTCCCAATCGTAGTACCTAGTACCCGTTGAGGGAATGCATTCCTACTGATATTCAGGATGCCCGGGACACGCAGGACTCGAGATTCCTGAGAGTTGAGAGCATTCTTTTCTCGGTATGTTCGACTACCATTGACGAACTGCTGAGCTCTGAGAGTTCATTTTGATAAATCCCCCATTCACTCATAATTGAAGTTGGAAGGGTGTGTTTAACAATATAAACAATCAGAGAGTTCACCTTAATCATTCCAATCCCCGTGTTAGCTTAGATCTAATCAAGGGAAAGGGATAAACCCATAGATCTAGAGGTTGAGCCACCAATTGAGTAGTAGAAACTGAGCTATCATCCTGAGAAGGTGAAGCTAAAGTTCTGCTGTCAACAGGAAATGGGTATGAAGTATTGAGAAAGAAAAATACCCAGATCTTGCAAGAAAATGTGGAATACTAATGGCTGACTACTGAGAAGCAAGGGTATTAAATCAGTGAAAATAGAAAGCAAAGGATGTAGTGTTGGAATTGACTGTTCCATTGTATTTCATTGATAGTTTCGTTTCTCACAGTAAACTGATTCAATTCATTCTTTTATGTACAACTTATTTTTAGTCATTCACTGTTTTAGCTTTTAATTTCGAGCATATCTGGGCAAGATAATATTTTCAATTTCATGTTTTGATAAAACTCACTATGAGTTCTGAGTTTAAATAGTATGAAATTTGAGTAGTTGGGGTAGTGGCCTCAGACCATTATCAATATCTATGGGAATGATACTCGGACTTACATTCGTATTTACTACTAGATGACTGCGGCACTCAAGAAGTACATGGGATCGAACCCTTGTTTTTAATTCAACATTAAGAAATTTATTTTAGTGCTTCGAATATCCAAATTGATATGGGTATAAGAGAATTGTAAGGCTCTTGTAGCTATGTTAATTTGAGGGGTTTTAGTCTATATACAAAAAGGCGAACATTGGTCTTACGACTTGGACCGTAATGTAGGCCAGGGGAAAAATGTGAATGAAATGATGGGAAACAAAGGCCCAAATACCCAATAGATAATGCCAAACCTCTGTGTGCGCAATGCCAAATGTCGGATAATCATGTGAGCAAAGCGACTCGACACACACATAAGTGAACAATGCCAAGCAACAACTAATTTACACCAAAAGACACATCGTTCATGAAGTGAGACGATGATCAATGAGGATAGAAGAAAATGAAAAGGGATGTAGAAGAAAGTAGGGAAACAAGGTGGGATACAAGTGTAGCAATGAGTGATGATGACAAACCACTCATCCTGAGGATGCCAAATCGAGACAAGTCACCATAAGATGGGAATGGTGATATGGATAACGACCTAGGGGAACTAGTGCAAAGGAAACTCAAACCACACTCTTAATGTGTCTCCCGGATCTATAAAGAAAAGGATCATACAAGGCTCTCACCCTCCTTTCAAAAGAAAAATAAGTCCCTCAATCAAAAATGACCTCTAATGATCTAGCCATAATACCGCTAACAAACCATGCTAATCCTAAATACCAAGGAAGTGAATATCGAATGAGCGTAACTCTTGTCCTTGTTTTTTCTTTTTTTCCTTCTTTTTTTTTTTTTTTTTGCGTTGAACAACCAACAAAGTAAGATGAATGCCATACTAGCACAATCTAACCAATGAACCTCAAATCCCAAACCCAAATGGTCCCATCAAACTAAGTCTCCTAGATCAAACCTTAAGGGTGGAACGAAGGGTGTGACCAGCCTAACCTGTAGCTCTGGGACATGAGCATGTCATCATCACACAAGGGAAAATAAAAGTAAAAAGAAGCAAGATGATAGAAACAAAACTCAAAGGCAAGCAAAGTGAAGATAAAAAATGGAGAAGAAAAGAAACAGGTAATGATGCATGAAAGAACAAACCAAGAATGACACCATGCTCATAAATCCGATTAATAAATACAAAGCACACATGGGCATGCCCCCAACCCAAGTCAGAAAAGGTATGCAAGGCTGAATAAAAAAAAAGGCCATAATAAACCGTGTGAGGATCAAAGGGCTAGCAATAGGATATATCTATGTATGGGTGTGCAATAGAGAATATGGCTACTCGAAGTGGTGGCCACCCATCCTTTGACCATGATCTCACACATAAAACTTCTTCAATTGATCCAGGTTGACTGGCTCTATGAACTGATTTCCATCTAGGTCTGTCAGCAGGCTGCTCCCTCTTGGGTCAAATCTCAAATAACATACTACCCACTCTAAGTCGATCTAAACTTAGCTCTAGGGTCGCTGATCAATCCCCTTAAGGAATTTCAAGACTATGTCGCCTTTTAGAAACTTCTTAGGCTTAACCCTTTTTTTGAATGCACGGGCCATCTTTCTCTAATAGGCCTGAACATGATCTACTGCCCTCAATCTCCTCTCATCTAAAAGGCTAAGCTGATCATAACAAGATTGGGCCCACTCAGCCTCGGATATATGCTACTCTAGTGCTACTCTCAAAGATCCCATCTCAATCTCAATAGGTAGCACTGCCTCCATACCATACACCAAAGAATACGGGGTAGCTCCATAGAGGTACGAAAAGATGTACGATAAGCCCACAACGCGAAAGGGAGCGTCTATGACCAATCCTGAGAAGTCTCGACCATTTTCTCAAAATCCTCTTGATATTCTTATTTGCGGCCTCAACTGCCCCATTAGTCTACGACCTATACGCAGACGATCTATGATACTGAATGCCATTCTCCTAAATCAATGTGTTCACGTCGCCCCTGAAATGCACCCTTATATTAGAAATCAGCTCGTGAGGGACCCCATATCGATAGATAATGTGCAATTTGATGAATTTAGCCACCTTGGCCACTGTCAATCTAGCATGGGAAGCAGCTTCCACCCACTTGGTGAAATAGTTAATGGCAACTAAAATGTACTCATGCCCATTGGAAGATTTGGGTGAGATCTTCCCAATAATATCATCACTCCCATACTAAAACGGCCAAGGGGGGTGTGGAGGTATGCAACTTAAGGTGGCACGTATCAAGTCTCGGCATCCGACACTCCGACATCTCGCATGGCAACCGGCAACAATTTGTCTCCATGGTCGAGCAAAAGTAGCACCCTCATGATCTTACTGGCCGTGATATGACCACAAAGGGCCATAGACTCCCTACATGAACCTCTCATCACTGATCTACGTGAGGCACGCCTGCACATAATAACAACAAAGCATCTGGGCAATCTCCTAGCATTGATGAGCGCTAAACTCATCTATTTTTAATCCATTTTTCTGGCATATTTTTAGCAGTTAGGATACATTTTAATGATGAATTATGGAAAATTCACCAACTTTTTATTTTGCAGGTTTTATATGAAAAAAGGAGAATTCCAACAAGAAAAGTAGAAAAATTGGCCAACGCAGCAAACTATGTTGCTACATCGTATCAAAATGTCGCGGAAAAAATCCAATATAACCAACTGAAGTATGTCGCAAAAGGATTAAGTTGAGTGCAAGCCAGAAATGAAGACTGTTATGACACAATTTAAGATGGACTAACTAATTTCGTCGCAATTAAAGGGGATTTTTAAGTGTCGCGACACGACAGAGCAACTTCACAAGAAAAAATGTCGAACATTCCAATTGCCATGACATTCCTTACTTTGTCGCGGCATTGATCAAGAAAATGGCATTGGAACCTTGTTGCAACATCTTACAATTCTGTCACGACATGAGAAACGAAGTCATCAGATGAACTTTGTCACGACAAAAGATAACTCTATTGCAAACGAAAAATGGCAAAACAATGAAACAATGTGCATACAACAGAGTTTTCTATGTTGCGACAAAAATTTCAACTAAGGACAAGACTAAGGCAGATTTTAAGTCACAAAAGAAGAAAACTATGTTGCGACACAACATTCAGAGTCAGCAATAAAAAATACGCAGACTTTGTCACGACAAAGAATTTCTCTGTGTGACAGAGAAAACTTGAGGTTGAGGTGAATGTTGTCGTGACAAAGACTACTATTGTCCCGACATAAAGTGAGGAGAATGACAAGAAGATTGTTGCGACACATAAACGTATGCTACGACTTAATAAAGAACTGAAGGCAGAAATCTTTGTCGCAACAAAGGAAGATTATGTCACAACAATAAAATTGCTGAGTAAGATATTTCTGTAGCAATAGAGAAGTTTTATGTCGCGACAGAAAGTGGAAGATAAGTGGGAGGAGCCAAGGCAAGTTTGTCGCGACAAGGGATTCAATGTTGCAACAAAATGCTCAGCCAACGGCAAGGAGTAAAGAAGACTCTATCACGACATGGAAAGAGTCTGTCGCTACACAGAGTTCAATCTCAGCTATACAAGGCAACACAACTCTGTCGTGACAAAGAAAAATTCTGTCGTGACAACAAATCCATGCTACTGGGAGAAACTCTATGGCGACAAAAGGCAACCATGTCGTGACATAAAACATACAACAACAATAGAACTATGTCATGACAAAGTGAAATTATTTCGAGATAGAATCGAAGAAGATAGCATCAAAATACAGGCCATGACAAGATCTAGGCAACAAAGATAAGAACCATATCGCGACAGAACTTTCTTTGTTGTGACAAAGTGACCATTTTAGGTAAGAAATTTTGAAAATGCTTAGCGCGTTGTTTTTATCATCGCACAGGTACCGAGCAACTAGGGACAAGAGCAAAGATCACAGAGTTCAAAGTAATCATTGAATCATGAGGATTATAAGTAAACTCTCCGTCTCATGCATACATTTCATCCCATGACATTATTTGATCCTTTTTATAATGAAACCAAAAATGTATAAGTTTTCATGGGAAAAACATATTTGATTTATTTGTAGAGATGAACTCTGATAATGTTTTGTAAATGATAATGTTGAAAGGGCAAACATTCCATATTGAATGAAAGTGTTAATTGAAAAAACGGTGGGCCCTCTTTAACCAAAATGATTATGCAACATTTATTTCTATAGTATTCAAAAATGTATATATGGTAAAATTGGTCCACGTCCTTGGATCCGATTCGGCCTCCGGTCGGGTCAAGTACAGGGGCGTAATAGGAACGCAATGCAATCCTCCAAAAGAAGCTCCCACCAAAACTTCAAGATCCAGGTAGTTTTGTTATACCATTCTCTATCGGAAACTTGTTATCAAGTAAAGCTCTTTGTGACTTGGGAGCAAGTATCAACCTGATGCCACTCTCAATGTTTAAAAGGTTAAATTTGGGGGAAGCAAAACCGACTAAAATCGTGTTGCAAATGGTTGACCGGTCCTACAAACACCCACGAGGCACAATTGAAAATGTCTTAGTAAAAATGGATAAGGTCCTCTTCCCGGCATATTTTGTCATCTTAGACATGGAAGAAGATGAGAAAGTCCCCATCATACTTGGTCCACCTTTCTTAGCTACGGGAAAAGCTCAAATTAACGTTCAAGATGGTGAGCTAACATTGAGAGTGCAATGAGATGAGGTCATGTTCCATGTATTCTGAGCTATGAATCATCCTGATGAAGA
This sequence comes from Tetrastigma voinierianum, assembly GCA_016808115.1. Lineage (NCBI taxonomy): Eukaryota > Viridiplantae > Streptophyta > Magnoliopsida > Vitales > Vitaceae > Tetrastigma > Tetrastigma voinierianum. The sequence goes on from JAEQBH010001782.1 coordinate 634,357, forward strand.
CCCAATGACAACATCATGGAATGTTGCAACAAGGAGATCATGCATGGCAACTTGGTAAACTGTAAGGATATGCTTAGTGCAGAACAGAAAAACACCAAAGGAGTTGATGGTGTGGGAAACAATATATTCCATCCGCCATGAGCAGTGCCCTAGAGCACTATGAATATTTGAGAGAATTCCAGTCATTTTTTTTAAACCACCATTGAGACACAGATTGGTTGAGATAACGACATTAAACAAAGTGCTACTTAGGAGGCAACCCAAGCCTTTTGATACTTTTCTTTCTTTAACTCAATCTTAAACAATTTTTTTTTATATAGTGCTTTTGTTTTGATTTTAAGATTTTAAGTTTCCTCGGAGTTCATAGACTATAACCTAAACGTGTTTTCTCGTTGTTGTGTCTATAGGTTCCGAGGTTGAAGCGACGAAGGAGGGGTAGCTTGAGAAGCCTATTATAGGCTCAAAAAAGTGTGGAAATTCATGCAAGGAATTTTCTAACACTTAGATTTTTTTTTCCCAAATTCCATTTTTTTGAAGCTCTTTGGAACATCATGACATTAGTAGAAAAACAAAAATACATACCTTTGGAACGACACAACATCACAACGTTGGATTTTAACTTCTCTGGAACATCGCAACATTGGCTATCAACGTCGCGAAGTTGGATATTATCCCCCTCTGGAACATCACGACATTGTGTCCTAACATTGCGACGTTGGATTGTAACCCCTCTAGAATGTCGTTGCAACGTTGGATTTAATTTTCTGAGCAATTCTCTGGAACGTTACGACGTTGGCCTGAATGTTGCGATGTTGCTCTTTTTTAAGACCAATAGAGGTCATATTTTCGGGCACCCTCATTTGAAAACCCTAAAATCTCTCAATTGTTTTTGCAGATTCCTCCATTAATGGTATTCTTTAAGCTCCCTAAGCTGATTTTGAGTGCCTTAGACTACGTAAGAGCATCATTTGATCAAATATCTCTAAGGTTCTTCTATCCATCCACGGTATTTTGGGCCATTAGGATTTTGAGGATTTCCGGCATTTCAAGGTAAAATACCGAATTTTTGAGGACTTTCAGTTTTGATTTATGGTAAAAAAAAGGATTGTGTGGGTGTATTGAGGTTATAGAAGCTTAGGTTGTGGGTGAAGATCAGTGTTTGACAGAACACTCACCAATTGTTCGATAAATTGCCTAAGTGAAAATTGTTAGTTGGTCAAGGATTTCAAAGACGTTTAATCACATTAGAGCTTGAGAGATTGTTCGTGTCATTTAGACATACCTAGAATACTTGTCCTCAACCCTCACCTACTAAGAGCATTGTCATCAAAGAAGCAAAAATTGAGCTCAAGGAAGAGCTGAAAAGTGGAAGAACCATCGGATGATTATGATCATTCGAAGTTTGTGAATATGGGAGCAGCCGAGAAGTTCGGCCTTATTTCCATGAATAGGTCGTTCATTAAGGAAAAAGGATTCCATCACCTAGATGATTTCTTCTAGAAAACCATTGCGAACAAGGGGTGGAAGGCACTATGCTAACCCCTAAGGCCAGTTTCCATAATGGTTGTGTGAGAATTCTACGCCAACCTAGCAGCGCATGTTTTGAAAAAGGTTAGGGTTAGAGGGGTGTTCGTAGATTTCAGTGCGAAATCTATCAATGAGTTCTATAACCTAGAGCCAGTAAACAATGAAGCTTATGATAGGCTACAGGAAAACCCCAACTACTCTGAGGTGCTCAGGTTACTTACCAATGGCCAAGGGGAGTGGAAAGTTAATAATGAAGGGCATGCAGTGCACTTCAAGGCGAAACATTTGGCCTACATCCTTAAGGTATGGCATCACTTCATCACATCACGTCTCATTCCAACCACTAATGTGTGTGAAGCAACATTCAAGTGGTCTTTGTTGAATTATGCGATCACTCAAGATTGTTGTGGACCAAGTTATAAAGGATGCTATTCTCTATAATAAGAATGAGAAGATGAACCTTGGGCACCCTTTCTTAATTTATGGATTATGTAAGAAAGTCGGGGTGCCCTTGGAAAGAAATTAGACTTGGATACACCCAATTAAAGCGATTGTAGTAAAGATAAATAAGTCTAGTGTACCAAGGCTAGATGAGGTATACGATTCTAGGAACGAACCCTCGGACATGGAAGAGCTTAGGGCCTACCGAACCATGTTTGGTATGCAAGAGGATGAAAAGAGAGAAGTAAGCCAGCCATCAACCCAACCCCCACCCACCCACATCTCATGAGGCAGATGCTTCTAGTCCTTCTCAAACCATTGAGGATCAAGTTCAAGACCTCACCATGAGGTTCGATGCATTCTCGGATGAAATCCAAGAGCATCAAGTCTCGATGAGCTAGGATATGGAAGAGATAAGGGGCAAAATGAACACAGTGCTAAGCAAGCAAGAATTCATCAAGTAGCAGCTCGCTCAAGTCCTTGAGTATCACATGCAACCACCACCACCGTAGTGATTCTTGAGATCTGCTAGGGAGTACACACCCTTACTTTACACTTTTACCATTGAGGACAATGTCCACTTCTAATTTGGGGGGTGTGGGTGCTTATTTTGGTGTCTTGTGTGCTTATAATGTATGCTATTTTAGGTTTATGGATGGTTTATTCGGGTAATATTGGGCTTTAATTTTGTTATTTGGCATAGCAAGAGGCCTTAGACCTTGTGCGTGTAATTTACTTCCAGTTTTATGTTTTCTTTTTGCATGGTGTGTTTGCATGTTTGTATGTGCTTCTTTACATGATTAATGTTTACATTTCATTGTTATAATCAAGTTGTTGAGCGTGAGTTTAGTGTGTCTGAGTGAGTTCGATGCCATGGTTGCTAATAGAAGGTCAGTTTGAGCACATTTATTTTTTCTCAAAAAATACCAAGTGAAAAAAGAAATGGAAATGGATCCTTAGGTTTTAAATGATCTGGAATTGTAGGCATGAAATATTGGAGTGACTTAGCTTAGTCACTCCCCTTGTGTTTCAAAAAGCTAATTCTCAAGGAGTCTTACAAACACATTTCATCTCCTATGTATATCGTGGTTCCGAGACCTTTTTTACTTGGGAAATCCGCTGCTTCTTGGGGGATTAACCACAGTGATGGGGACACCTTCCCACGAGAGAGTTACCACTCACGGTCAACCAAAGAGAAAAATACAAAAACATAAGAAAAAGTGAAAAGCAAAAAAAAAAAAAATGTCATAAAGATGGTTGTAAATAGAATAAGTGGGATCATCCAATCGGAATCTTGGGCATAGTTCAAGGGGCCTTTCAAAGACTAATGCCTTAAGCTAGCCCGGGTAAAGTCATTGACTTCTGCAGCTATCTCAGGACGAGAAGATGGATCCATCAATACTGAGGGCCTTTTAGGTTTGGTTTAGTGTTCGAGGGGTGGGGGGTTCGGGGGAACTAAATGCCCGTGCCTTAACGACTGGTGGGGGAGATTGCCAATGAATCCACGCTACAGGGTCACTCAATTAAAACTTATAGGCACTATTTTTCTTTCATTTTAGGTAGTTTAATGTGAACAAAATGGAGTGCGTTCTTATCCTTTCTCAATTAGACTCTTCCAAATAGGTGAGTTGAGCTTAAGTTTGGGGGTGTAAGAACCTTGATATACATTGGAGATCATGATTCAATTGCACTTAGATTCCTTGGGAAAGGTCATTGAAAATTTGGGGGGTCGATTTGCTCGATCAACCATTCTTTTCTTGGCTATGTTCTTTAGAAAGTTTAAAACCCTAAGGATCTCATATTGTGGCTAAAAAGGCTAGCATTGCCAAGTTGTGTTCATTTTGGTCCTCCTTTTAAGCATCATGTGTATCATACTCATTTCATTTGTGTTTTGGTGAGTTATTTTCAAGTGTGTTTTGTTTCACGTTAGTCTCTTACTTGGGGACAAGCAAGAAGTTAAGTTTGGGGGTGTGACAAGTGTCCAAAAAACTCATTATAGACCCTTGTTTTAGTGTGTTTACGTTCTAGTTTGTACTTAATTAGGTGGTGTTTTTACTTCATATCTAATATTTGGTTTATCTTTGGTCTTTCAAGTAAAATGGTGCAGTTGGAAACAAGTTGGAGACTTTAAGATGGAGGAATGCAGAATCCTACTCCAACGTCGTGATGTTGGAATGTTGACCAGTCTTTGATTAGTACGAGTGTATTTTGAACCCCTAAATTAAGATAGGTTTTTTGAGTGCTTTTTTGCTTGCGCTAATCATGTCATTTATGCCAGACAAAGTGTTCAAGTCTTCTTAGTATCACTTGCTTGCGGTTAAAGTTATTTTGGTTGTTTGCGAGGTTTTGCGCACTTTGGGAGTTCAATATCGAGTCAAATGATGAATCAGGTGATCTAATTGTCAATATAAATCAGACCAAAGTCAAGAAAAGATGAAGGCAAAGTGATGGAAATGATGCGATGGGACGGGGAAGCTGTCACGGTGAAGATCGGCAAATCCAGAATTTACGCTAAGATTGCGAAAATTTAGATTTGGGTTGCGAAAATTCGCAACCTTAGCGAGTACCAATTTTAACTGAACGCACCGAGAGAGGTTTTTGCTAGACCTTTTGTATTCTAAGCGATTTCCATGTTTTAAGCTACTCTCACATGGAATTTAAACTAAGCTAGCGAGTGTGCTAAACTAAGCGAGAATGCCAAGCCTTTGAGAAATTTTCTATTTTTCGCTAGCCATGGTGGATTTAGCTGACGAAATTCTTAGTCTAAGCGAGTGCTTTACCTAGATCATGTTTTTTAGTGTACCCAGTAGACTTCAAATTTGGTGTATTACTCTCTTGTCCCCTAAAATTAGCCAAATTGTTAGGCTTTATAGTATTTTCATGTATTGAGGTGGCACATATAAGAAGCCCCTCCTTTTTGTAACCCTATAAAGCATAACAATTTAGGGGGAGGGGGATTTTTGTAAGTTTTCATTTTTGTAAATAGAAAAGTCTCTGTATTTTAGTTAAGTTTTTGTTTTTCTTCTCTTCTCTCTCCCTCTTTCCCTTATTTTTTTAACTTTGCTGCCCAAACACCTCTTGAGGATTTGACAACCTACTCGAGAGATGCGCCCATTAAACCTCCTTTCTTTGAAGAGGAAGGAAGCTAGCTTAGTAAGCCAGTGGGGCATATGCCATGTTGACTCTCTTGTGTTAAAAGCTCTGATCTTGTGTTGTATTTTCATCTTCTCAGATTAGGGTTGAATAATAACTGCTGCATTTAATGTTATTGATTTGTGATACTCTCCATGCTTTAGGATACGATGTATGCTTGTGCTAGATGCAACGGCACGGTTTTCCCAGATAATTGGCACACGAGGCCACGTGAAATGATGTTCCCAATGTTGGGGTTCAGGCGTAGAGGCCATAGATGCATGTTACTGTGTTAACTCAAATAGGAGTTGTTTTTAGGGGTGAGGGGTTGCTAGTTAAACATGGGTCCGGTTGTGAGCTTGGACTATAGGTTGCTTGTCATATAGCGAGGATAAAACCCGAGATGCTTGTTTGCCCTAAGTTACAAATTGATGACTAAATGCTTCAAGGTGCTTTTCACACTTCATTTTCAGTTTTTACGATTAATCGATTTTCAAACTCATCACACCGTTTGAAAAATCAAAAGGAGTCAAATAATAAAGCCTTACAAAACTTCTTGCATATCTTGAGGATGAAAACCCATCCGTGTTCGGCCTGAACCACTTTTATACTGCGGTAAGCATTTACGACGGTAGTAAGAACAGGTGTATAATATAAATTTTGTTGATTTTAGCTCAGCCTGCGTGGCACGAATCAAATGGCGCCGTTGCAGGGATGGTGCCACTACGAATGATGAGTTAGAAGTATTGCTTGTGATCAACATCACAAGTGAAGGTAATCTTTTAGCTCTTTGAAACCCAGTGCAGTAGCGCAAGTTTTCATCACTTCTTGATAGCTTCAGCTGTTTTTGTTTTTTATATATCACGATCGGAGTTTTTATTTTGCTAACCCTGCAACCTTTTGCAAGGGTGGTTTGTGCTCTTTGTTGTGTCTCGGTTGTGTCCCTTTAACGATTGTGTATGCGATCTTTGGAGACCAGGAGTCAGAGAAGAAGTGCATAGAATCAGTACAACGACCCGATCGGTGAAGTCGATGTACACAGCACGATACCGTGGATCCACTACGAAGAACAGCAGTCGGCTGGAACCCGATGAATCGAAAAGCGACTGTAGAACCATGAGGGGATCACGTATCCACCCTCACAAGTTGGTGCCCATCCTGTATCATTCCTCTGTAACTTTACGAAGATGCCGCGGTGAGACCTGTATTTAGTACCCCTACTCCCCACATATCATGGTATGGAAAATGAAAATCCATACGGCTCATATTGAAGGATTTTGAGAGGGGTTTGCACTACCTTTAAGGAAGGTATGATGGACATGGATTTACGAAGCTAAAAGCATTTCCACTGACCCCCTATAAGGAGACGAGACCAAGATTTGAGCGGCTAAACTCACGGGCACCTAGAATCTCATTAGGGAGTGGGCCGTTGCCAAGGCGGAATTCAGTTCTTCGAGTGCTCACTTAAGACCAATAATTTGAAAAGACAAATTTATACTGTTGCATTTCGGGATGGTGAGAGGTTTTATCCGGTGTTGGGAGAGATTTATGGAGGCCACATCGGTTCATGCCCACACACATGGGTTTGATACATGGATGTTAGTAAACCATTTCTATGATGGAATGTCCCCACCTATGAAACTTGATTGTTGGAAGCCATGTGTGGGGGCAACTTTTGAGTAAGCATCCGATGAAGCTTTGGATTTTATGAACTATGTAGATGAAACCCTATCTCCAAAACTTTGGGATGAACCCTATTAGTCTACAGAGAAGCCCGAGAAGATTAAGGCCATTGAACCACCAAAGGGAACAAGTATGCATTTCGAGAAGACACGAGAGATGAAAGCGAGGGTGACGTTTAACTTCCAAAATTGGATGATACGGAAATGAAAATCAGCATGAAATGCAAGCGGTAAATGAGTTATCTTCGTCGATTTTCTTGCTTCAATTTTTAAATCAAATAATTTACCAGGGGAGCAACGCCAAGAAACATGCCCATGCCATAAGTCAAAATAAACCACCCATAGATGCTCCCATATAGTAGAAAGCACTAATAACCTAGTGGAGAAGTGGCCAAATTTGTGTAAATCGAACCCGCTGCATCTGCCGCCAGAGCACAACGGCGGGTTTGATTCCACTTCAATCTAATATGAGATGCCTCCACTATCTTCTCTGTTGAGCAGGCAATCTGAATTTAAGTAAGGTGGTAGAGCATATTTGTAGAGAAGAAAAGCAGAAGAGTCTTGAATGTCCAAAACTAGTCGCGTGGAAAGGTGAAGCGGTAGAAAGTTCGCTCAGCAGAGAAGTGGATATTATACTGCATTTGGAAATTTCAAAATTGTCTAATCGGCCGATTGCGAGAGTTCGAGAGCTCCGCTTCAGAGCACAACAATATCGAGAAAGTGGTGAATGAAAAACGGGACTGATCCGAGGACTTAAATGCAAAGCGATGAAGTTAAAGAAGCTGGGTTGTGACTTTTCTGCGAAGTGAGTAGGGAGTTAAAAGCCAGCATTATCAAGCCATGATCAAGTCGACTCCGACTAGTGGTGAGCCGCCGAGGAAGAAACGGTCGTTGGACAGGAAGAGGTAAAGATTAGAATACCCCCTGGATTTCAGCGGGTTCTCAGAAGAAAGAAAAAGTGCATTAACGAGCAAATGTTAGTATTGTGACATAGTGAAAGTCAATATTCTCTCCTCGATATGATTAACGAAGGTTCCCTACTTATAAAATTCTTAAGGATTTGTGCACGGTAAGGTCTTAATGTAAATAAAAAGGAGCGCACTAGCGAGGCAAGGATTAGTGCCATTATGGGGAAGCAGACTCCGGTAGTACTGGGACTGAGGATGTCGATCTGGTGAAGATATTGGAGGCATCAGGCGTGGGCTTCTTGTGATGAACGACACGGAGACTAGTGTGAATCTATTCTTGGTATTCATGTCTGGAACAGAGGTGGGTTTAGGGTGGGCTGACACTTTCATCACACTTTCGCTGATAGGTTGACAAAATACCAAAGGAACCATTGAGGCGTTAACGCCACAAGTGGGCGATTTTACTATCGATGCGTTTTTATGCGTGCCCGATACCGGGAGCAACCGGTGCAATAGGACCTGTCGGTGCCCGTCGCGCGATAAGAAGGACGCGTTTTTGGCTACGCTAGGTACGGTAATCGAAAAGCGTCAGTGCGCGGGAATGGGATCGTGCAACTCACATTTAAAGGAATATGAGCTTTGGAACTGTTATTTTCATGCATTTGGGTAAAGGCACTTGTATGCACTCGGAAGGAGGATGACTTTGAAGGGAAGTATATTTAGACCATGATACGGAAGAAACAGGGCTAACAATGACGAGTGCAAGAGATATTAACTTTTAGGAAGTTATCTGAATTGCCTTGTAGGGAGGCAACACCAATTTAAGAAATGAGCTTAATGGAGAATGCCGGAGAAGAAGAATAAGAGTACCACATATACATTATTGGCGGTAATGAACCAAGGAACCCTCAACGGCTAAGAACTCAAACCCCTCGGTATTTTGATTTAAGTATGCATTTTTGGGAAGTAAATAGGCCGGTGCCAGGTTGACGATTTCTTTCTTGCTAACAGCACTGAAGCATAATCTCCACACGCAGCCCCACTACTCAAAAAGAACAAAATGCTGCAACATTGGGATGGAAAATTTCGATCGGCATAAACCGTCTATTTACTTTCATCACATCTATTTAGAAGAGAAGTCTATTATTGGCGTGGCGGCTGGAGGTTGAATCCCCAATCTAGGGATGATTCGTGTGGAGATCTTGCAGAAATTGCTCAATTGGTATCATTTATCCATTCGATAGCACATGTGGGTGTGACTCAAGGTGGTGCCCTAGAGAAATCGGGGTAACAAGCGTGAAAAGCGGAGAGGGTGAAGAATTTGGCATCTGCAGGCTTCTGACCGGGGAGTTGGAGTGTGGCATATGGAGCCTATAGAAGGCTCAATGGGGTGACACGAAAGACCACCATTCGTTCATCGATCACCTCTGGAAGGAGTTTCGGGACACCGCTGTGCTTTTTGGATGGAGTATTAGAAGGTACTTCGGATAGAAGATTTGCCACGAAGATGAGAAAGAGACTGCTTTTTAACTTGTCCATTGGCAGTAACTTATAGGAGGATGCCTTTTGGGCTTTGTAACGCCCGACCACTTTTTCGACGATGTATGTAGTATGTTCGGTGACATGATGGCGTATAATGGAGGTATCATGGATGATATCACGGTATATGGGCGATTTTGAAGAATGCTTAACCAATTTGGAAGCCATTTGCAGAGGGAGTCATAGAAGAATTTGGTGCTTAAGCGGGAGGAAATGCCATTTTATGGTAAACCAAAGGTGTATTGGGGCACATTATTTCTGCGAGGAGTGAAGTTGATAAAGCAAAGATCGACAGTATTTCCAAATTACCGCTGACAAATGCTTGAAAACAATTGGAGCAATTCTTGCTTGATCACGCGACTTCTACCGACGGTTCATTAAGATTTTTCAAGTACTTTAAACCGTATGACTTCTTGAGAAGGATGCCCAAATTAAAGTTTGGGAGAAGATTGCCCGAAGAGTTTTGAAGAGCTGAAATTTCATTTGACTCACGCGCCCGATAGTTCGAGAAAGCAGCTAATTGGCGATTACGTTTGAGGGAGTGATGTGTGATGATCTTGCTATAGGGCGATTGCCAGCCCCGAGAAGATGGGAAACCTCGTAAACAGTGTATTAATAAGCAAAACCACTACTGAATGAAGCACGGAGGAATTATACCACTACAGGAAAGGATTCTTGGCGTGTTGCTTAATACTTTAGATAAATTCGAGCATACTTGGATTTGGGGTGATATAGTCATTTTTACGAGATCCATTCTGCTTTGAAATATCTCTTAACCAAACAAAGTAAAGCAAGACTCATCCGTTAGGTTCTGTTACTTCAGGAGTTCAACTTGCAAATTAGAATAAGAAGGGTAAGAGAAAATGTGGTGGCAGATCATCTGTCAAGGAGTTAACTATAGCCATGACACTCACAGAGTCCACCTATTAATGATAGACTTTCTACGAAGATCCCTAATGCGGTTGGAGGAGAGAGCTCCCACTGAAAAATGCTCACATTTGCGAATTTCCTCACTACGGGAGAAATCCGGCTGAGTGGAAAGGACGGGATAGAGTATTTCTTTGCTTTAAAAGAATCCATTCCTGTGTGGGAAGGCCTTTCTATTCAAATGCTATGTGGGGATCAAATCATCGAGGAAATGTGTACCTAGGAGAGCGACCCAAGGAATTTTAAACCATTGCCATGAAAGGTGCGTGGTGAGGAAGTCATTTGCTTCCCAAAAGACAGCAATGAAGGTATTGCAGTCAGGTTTCTATTGGCCTTCATTGTTCAAGGAAGCTTATACCAAATATTACCGTGTATGTGTCATGACGGATGCAAAGAGACTCGGGAAATTGTCTCGCGCCGATACGCATGATGCCATTGAACCCAATTTTGAGTAGTACCACACATTGATGATGTATGGGGTATCGATTTATGGGACGCTTTCCACCTCATATGGTCATACCTACATTTGGTGGGAGTGGACTATGTCTCCAGATGGGTTGAGCGATCCCGCAAAACCAATGACCATGGGAGTGGTACTCAAATTCTTGAAAGCGATATCTTTTCAGGTTTGGGTCACAGAAAGCCATTATTAGCGATGGAGTTATTTACATGGCTGCAAAACCATTTGAAAGCCTCATGGCTAAATATGGTGTAAAACACAAAGTGGCACCTCCCTTACCATCCTCAAACAAGTAGCGGAGTGGAACTTCGATAACGAGGGGAAATTAAGACCATGCGATGAGAAGGTGGTTAATACCAGCGAGGAAAATGGTCCATTAAACTTCTTGGGATGCATGTTAGATTATGGGCCTATGACGACTTTCAAGACAATCCTAGGAATGTCCCCTTATCGGTTGGTCTATGGTAGGGCATGTGTCACCTTCAATTAGAGATTAGTACAAAGCACTTGGTGGGCGATCAAGGAAAGCTAAACATGGACCTAAATGGAGGTAGGAGAGGAAAGAGATTTCTTGATCTTAATGAATTGGAAGAAATCTGTGACAATAATGCCTACTTGAATACCAAGATTACCAAAGAAAGATCAAAGAAATGGCATGACAAATGATAGCTAGGAAGGTTTCAAGGAGGGAGACCAAGTCCTCTTATACTTGACTCACGACTCCATTTGTTTCAGGGCAGCTCAATCTGGAGTGATGGGCGGTCCATTCATTTGTCCGACAAGCATACCCAAATGGTTCGGTTGACTTCGTGATCAAGTGATGACGGGGTATTTAAAGTCAATGGACGGAGTAAAGAAACTCCTTATGTAATTGCAGCAGGTCATCAAGGAAAGAAATTCTGATGGACCCTCACTGAATCCGCGTTTTGTAAATTTTAGGGTGGCTCTTTGTAGTTCTAGCATGAAACCCAGCATTCTCATTTTTACTTATTAAACTATTATGTGTGTTTAAAAATAGTGATATTAGTTAGAGCTTAATGATTGATTTTTTTTTGAGCGTGGGCATGGAGTTGGGAGTGAGTATGCCCATCTTTATGCAGTGTAGTACTTTTGTATTTCCGATGGGTATTTGTTCTTTTCAATTGAACAATTGAATTGCTACAATTGGATAATTGAATTGCTTTTGTTAGAGAAAAATTGAATCAGCGATTTGTCACCTTTATGTTAAAAACCAAATTCAGCACTTGAATGCAATGTTTGGTCAATTGGTTCGACATGCTCAACCTGAAAATTTCTCCCATATGCTAATTCACACACTTGCCTCAGTTATTTCAATAGGCTGTGAATTTGTTTGCTTCCTTTAAGCATAGCCGACCTTAAATGTTGGCAAACTAGGATAGGTTTGTGTTACCCATACTTGAAGACCAATGTTGTCTTCGAAAGAAAAAAGAAAAAGCAAAAGAAACGAGAGAAAAGGAAGAAGAAAAAGAAAAGTGTCGGTGAGTTTTGCTGGAAACAGAGCACGGTCAGGGGTGTATGGCGAAGCCTTTGAAGCCCGATGCCTAGCCATGGTGGTTGGGAGTCATCGGTTGGTATTCGTTACATGGGTGGATAGGTAGAGTCTAACTGATTGTAGGTGCTTGATTTTTTAAGTCATTCGGGTCGGAATTGAAGCCTTTAGAGTTTGTGGTCGGTGATGAACGACGTGCCACTAGGCCAATTGGTTGGGAGTCATCGGTGAATCCGTTACATGGACTTTGGTGAAGTCGAATTTTAAGCATTGCATCCTACAGTGTAGTTGAATAAAGAAAGAAGTGCGTAACTATCCTTATCTAGGTTGGGGGGAGGGGACAAATTTTGCAATTTATTGGCGTAATCTGGTTATATAAAGAACCATTAGACTTAGGTGAAAATTCAGATGAATCCTTCTGGAACCAATATTGACCTAAAATTGTATGGTTTAGCTCTTGACATTATCGGTTTTTCAAACTTGGTGTCCATTTTTCGATTTTAAAATCTTTGTTTATATGTACATAAACCCATAAACTTTTTTGAAAATCACTACATGCATCTCCTTTTTGTTTGCATTGCTAAAGGGACTAGCAGCGTTTCGGTTGGGGGTGTGATTAGTACCCAGTAACTATTTTGAACGTATATTAGATAGGTTTTGAGTGCTTTTGCGCCTTAATCATGTCATTTATGCCAATTGAAGTGTTCAAGTCTTCTTAGTATCACTTATCTTGGGTTAGAGGTTATTTTTGGTTGTTTTGCGGGTTTTTGCGCACTTTGGGAGTTCAATATCGGAATGATGATGAATCACGAAGATTGGACTCTTGGTGTCCAGCCATCGGTGAGACTTGAAAGTCAAAGAAAGAATGAAGGCAAAGTGATGGAAATGATCTGCGAGTAGAGGGCGGGAAGCAATACGGTAAGCCAAATCCCGGGAGTGCCGCTAGACTGCGAGAATTTATTTGGGATTGCCGAATTCGCAACCTTAGCAAAATTTCGCAACCTTGCGAAATACCAGGCACCGCTAGACACCCGGGGTTTTTAAGCTGGAGAAACCCATTTGTTCCTAAGCTGGGATTTTCATCATTTTAAGCTACTCACATAAATTTCGCTGACTAGCGAAATTTCGCTAGCTGCGAAATTGCAACCTTGAAATTTTCTATTTTAAGCTATGCATGGTGATTTAACTACCTAAGCTGAAAATTCTTGATCCTAAGCGAGGAATTCACTTTGCCTGCGTCATGTTTTTGTAGTGAAAATGCCAACCCGACTTCAAATTTGGTGTATTACTCTCTTGTCCCTAAAATTAACAGCAAATTGTTAGGCTTTATGAGTGACTTTCATGTGACGGGGTGGCCTATATAAGCCCCCTCCCTTTTTGTAACCCTAGCGACAATTTGGGGGGAGAAGAAATTTTATGAGGGTTTTCATTTTTGTAAATAAGAGTCTCGTATTTTTAGTTAGGGTTTTGTTTTTCTCTCTTCTCTCTCACTACTTTCCTTTTCTTGGGCACATGACACCCCCTCTTGAGGATGACAACTCAGGATGCCAGTAAACCTCCTTTCTTTGAAGAGGGAAGAAGGCAGCTTGGTAGTGGGGCATGTGCATGTTGTCATCTTGTGTTAAAAGCTCTGAGTCTTGTATTTGTAAGCCCTCATCTTCTCAAAATTAGGGTTGAATAATTTAATGTTATTGATTTGGCCAATACTCTCCATGCTTTAGGATGCGAGTGTATACTGTTGCTAGATACTGCTGTGGTTTTAGATGGTCTTTACGAGCCGAAATGATGTTTTAAATGTTAGGGTTTCAAAGCGTAAGGAGGCCATAGATGCATGTTACTGTGTTAACTCAAATAGAGGTTGTTTTTAGGTTGAGGTTTGCTAGTTAGAAAGCTTATAGATCCGGTTGTGGCTTGGGTATAGGTTGCTTGTCATACTTGCGAGGATAAAACCCGAGGATGCTTGTTTTGCCACTAGTTACCAAGTTAGTGACCTAAATCTTCAAGTTAACTTTTCACGCTTCATTTTAGGTTTGGGGAGTTAATCAATTTTGGAAACTCATCACGTTTTGAAAAATCCAAAAAGTCGAATAAGCTACCTTCTTGAGCATGCGGGGATGAAAACCCGTCCCGTGTTCGACCACCAGACCACTACTGCGGTAGCTTGACTCGATGAAGTAGGGCTTTAGGTGTATATAAATTTTGTTGATTTTAGCTCAGCCTACTGTGGCACGAATCAGTCTTCACCATCCAAGTCATGACGTTCCAACTTCACGACATTTCAATGTCACAACGTCGTCTGGATCTATTTACCAAAATTTTAGAATAAAAGCGAAAACAGGAGAATGAGGAGAGGACATGACGTACGGACGTGAAGTGGAGAGAAGGCGAAGACCCGAATCAAAATAGAGTTTCTTTGTTTGATTTACTCTTTTCCTGTCTTTCTTACTTAGATCTGTATGGATTCCACAAACATGATGTACTCTTTATCCATTATGTACTAAATTCATTAGGCTAGGGTTTTGATGTAACCTTAATCTCGGATTGCGGGATTTGCATTAAATTATATATTCAATTTTACTTCTTGCGATTATTGAATGTCTTATCTCTTTATGAAATTCATACTTGTACTTGATCACTATAGGTATGCTCGGGCTAGGGTTTTGAGATCGAAAGATGATAAACCCTAAGGACATGAATAAGATATCATATAATCGATCAAAGAATAGAGATACCATGATTTTATATGTGGTAACAGGATTTTCAACTAATGCATTCGATAGTTTTGAAGGGTTTGACGGAAGATGCAATACGGCAAAAGCTATTAGGATAGGTGTTCAATGCTCGAGAGAGATTGATGCATATAAAAGATCAACTCGCCATCAATAAATGCAAGTGATATAATTGAGTTATAGTGTTCTAAATATCCATCAACCGTGATTGGGTGAAGTCAGATATTTAATTAATTGGAAAGAACACACCTTAGTAGTCTTTAGTAATTTACTTAGAGAATCTATAGCCTTAAGTTGATAGATCTAAATAATATTAGGGTAAATTAGTTTGGTGGTTAACACCCAAATTCCTTGTGGGATGACCTTGACTTATCACTAGACTACTTAAACTCGACGCGTGCACTTAAGTGAACAGGTGGATTTATATAGTAGTTCAAAGGCCCGTCATGGGACAATACCTCTTACACTAGTATTGAATAGGCTTTATGGTTTCACTAGAACAGCTGGAGCTTAATGATGCGAACTGGTCGAGCACACAGTAGGCAGTCCACTTGAACTATCTAGCTGCTTGTTTGGATCCTTCAAAGATCTTCTAAATACACCTAAAACAGACAACTGCGACATCCCAAAAGCAGATCCTGGCCTCAGGCGGAGTGTAATGCGAAATGAACAACAAATGCCCCTTAGGTCTTTAAATGTTCTTAGATACAAAATCGATCTTGCAAGGGTTGATAAGGAATCTTGGTGATGGATTTGAGGTGATGAAGTATAGTTGGAATGCAAAAGGAGATGCAAATAACGAATTTTATCTTCAAGTTAGGAGGAGAAAGCTTGGGGAAAGCAATTTACGACAGTGGACATGTACAAAAATTTCATTTATTAGTTTTAAAGCAGTGTCGACTGTGAGCATCTCGAAGTTCACGTCATGTGTAGGGTTCAGTCACAATGTGGAAGGTGAGTTTCTATATCTTCTTCAAGTCGCGGCGTCTGGTGTTCACATCATAACATGAGATTCTCACGTTAGGATGTAAGGGAAATTTTTTGGAAAAAAAATTTCTAAGTGTCCAAGAATATGAAACACCTACTATCTTACCCTCAAAAAGGTTACTCTTCATGTATTGCCCTCCATCATTGTGTATAGTATAGTCTTGAGCCTTTGGACCTACAAGACAACAAAAATACACAAAAACAACAAAAATTAAACTTATAAAGACTCAAAATAATCCTAAAATTACAAGAAATCTAAAAAATAAAGAAAGAGAAGAAGAAATGCTTGGGTCGCCTCCCAAGAAGCTACTCTGTTTTTGTAGAGGCCAACTCGACTCAACCAGCTATGAGTAGGTTGGTGATTGCCTCCTCCATCCATTCTAAAGAACTAATAGTTGTGCTCCAATAGCATCTTGGGCACATAACCTTCCACAATTTTATTTATTTATTTTTTCTTTATGGATCACAATGGTGGCTCCCATTTCCTTGTTCAACTAAATAATGCACTCCTCCACCTTGGACATGGGTGTTACTTCCTTAGTTTTCACTTCTTCTTGAATGTCACTCCATGGAGCCATCTTAAGAATAGTCTTTAGAACTTCAAATTTTATCATTTTAGGTGATTTCGGAGAAGTTGGCTTATCTTCCATTACAACTAATATAACGCCCCGAAATATACCCTAGTCGTTTTCGACATGTTTAGGATATCTTGTAGGCATAAATTGAAATTTTCGTAATTTAAATGCAAAACATGGAAATTAGAAACAGAGATTTGGCAAGATACAGGGCAAATTGCAATTTGGAAAAGGATATGAAAGACATAAGAGAAGAAGAGTGTGGGCTAGAATTAGGAATACAACATAAGTTGATTTGCAAAAATAAGGAAAGTGGAGGACTAAAGTGAGACTAAGTAGAGAGACTTATTGAAAAAATGGGTTTTTGAGAGCCAAACATGGCCTAAGGAAATCTTTGATTTAAGACCAAAGAATTTGGTCTCATTTTGAGGAAGAACAAGCGAAGTGAAGACCAGGGGAGGAGGAGGAAGAAGAGGAAGGAGCTAAGAAGGTATGGATTCTAGTAAAGGATTTCTGATTTTTTGACTTTGAATATGGATTATGGGTATTTTGGGCTTTGGTAGGATTTTTAAATGGGTTCCAAACACCTAGGGTTTTTAGTTAAGTTGATCTCATAACCCTAGATTTGAATGAAATTGAGTTGAAAAACTCTAGCTTAGTTAATAAACATGGAATCCCCCTTAATTCTATGTTTTGTATAAAGATGAAGGACTTTGGTATGGGATACGGACTTTACTTAGGGTTTAGGTATGTGAAGTTCTAAACCACCAGCTACAAGACAGACAAGGAATTGGTTTTTTGATGTATGTATGATATTGGGTTGGTTTGAATGAACTATATGGAAAAAAGGGAAGAAAAACACGCATTACGGGCAATTTTTCGGGAAGAATGCCAGGTGCAGAACATAGTGTTACCCGATATCATAAGTGCTGTTTTTTCTTTGACCAGTGTTCATATTTTGGCCATAACTTGGTCATTTCTGATCCGATTTGAGTGATTCAAAGTGCTAGTTAAACTAGACTTAAAGGAGAACCAAACATCCTGAAATAAATACCTTCAAATTATGATTCTATATGGCCCAAAAATTCACTCAAAGTGGGTTATGTTTAAGCCAATTTCTGGTTATGTTTTTGAACATAGAGTAGTCCGGGTTGTTTAGGACATAACATGAGTATCGGTGCTCCAATTTGGGTGATTCCAGTTGGAGGAGAACCCTTAGCACCTTAGCTTCAAATGAATACAAAAGGAACCAGTGTCAGGTATGGGTTAAGACCCCGAAAAATTAGTATTACAAACTGTCCTAGTGTAATATCGGTAAATTGACTAGTTTGGCATGAAAATGCCATAACTTTAGTTTGGATGATCCAATTTGAATAATTCCAATTTCTAAGTAAATTAGATTCATAGAGGGACAAGAATACATAAATGACGTGTTAATATATAGGCATCATACTGTACAAGTATATGAAATTCCATATGTAATAGTAATAGGAAAAATATGGAGGCTGTAATATGTATGGGCAGGTGTTCATGAAGCATGAATATGATGAAATATGGCGAGCGAAACATGTACATGAACATGAAAGCAACAAGCGAACGAGCGTGATAAAGATAGGTTGCGGGTTTTGAAGAGACATATGATAGTATGACTACACAGGGCCAGAAAAATGAATGAGTGGGCGTTAAATTCGGTCTTGGCGCTCACATGCGACACTCTGTTGCATTAGGTAAACACGTTTTGTTTAGATACTTTGGTACTCACGATTAGTGCCACAACACTCTGTTGGTGCCGGTACTTCTGGATAGTGATCGGCACTCGTTTGGTAACCGGTACTCTGATTAGTGCTCGACACTCCTGCTTTCGGTGCCCGATATTCTGATTAAGTGCTCGCGACCTCTGTTCGGTCTTGACACTCCTTGCTGTCTTTCGAACTTCGATCTTTTGTCGCAGTGTAAGATTGCACCATTATGCGTCTACTCATTTCTTATGATTGGTCTAGGTAGTTAAACAGATATATGATAAGATTCTGAATAAAGAATAAGAGTAAAGAATGAATATGATAAAGATACGGACTGTACCTCACGGTACCTCGTATACATTCTGTAGTACCTATATGATTTACTTTTGTATAAACAAAATGTTTTGTAGTACCTACGGATGCTTTCGGTATCCGAAATACAAGAATGAGTATGGGATTACTGTGGTACCTCACGGGTGCCTGTATCACGTTCTATAGTACCTACGGGTGCTTTTGTACAAATAAAATCTCATGGTACCTCACGGGTATACGTGATGAGTAAAATAAGTATAAGTTCTGTAATATAAGTAAAAGTCCAGTAGTACCTACGGGTACCTCCGCATAATGAATCTTCATAGTACCTATGGGTACCTCCGCATGAGTATAAGTTAGTAGTACCTACGGTGCTATTAAGAATGATATGATTGATACAAGCACAAATGTGTCTTTTGGGAGGGGTTGAACAAGTAGTACACGGGTTACTTTCGTATAAGAATAAGTTCGAGTACTAGTATGAGTTTAAGTAATAAGTATGGATCCAAATTGTAAAGAATAAGCCTTGTAACTCCTACGGGAGATCTGAACAAGCATAAAGTTGCTATAAGTACAAGTCTGAGTCCTATGGAAAAATCCGAATAAGCATACGTCTGTTATAAGCATAAGAAATTGTATGTTTAAAGATGATTCTGATATAAACCGACAACTCTGTTTGTTTTTGGGACACAACATTGAATCTATATGAACTGGTATATGTATTTGATGATTTGTACCTACTACGGACTAATCAGGTATCTGTATCAGTGATGAGCCTTGTATGTGATATGATTATGATATGTTCCGACTTATCGTACCTACGGGTACCTTTGCACAAGAATAAGATCCGAAATACAAGAATCGGTTCTGTAACACAAGTATAAGATCCTTAAGACAAGAATAAGTAACCACAGTATAAAATCCTAGTAAGAGCCAAGACAAGTTACGTAACAAATTATAAGATCTGAAATACAAGAATAAGACTACGTAACACAAGTTTAAGATCCGTAAGACAAGTACATGTTCCGTAATACAAGTATAAGATCCGAAATATAAGGATCTGAAATACAGAATAAGCTGCGTAACACAAGTATAGATCTAAGTAGACAAGTATGGCATACGTAAGACAAGTATAAGATACGAAATACATGTATAAGTTACGTAGACACAAGTATAAGATCTAAAATACAAAGAATAAGTTCGAATACAGAGCGCAGGACCGTAGACCGGGATATGCCCGTAGTATAAGATATGAAGTACCAGTATAAGTTTTGTAGTACTTACGGGTACTTAAGGTATGAGATGAAGTTCGGGGAAATACCCGGGTATCGTTCCATAATATCTCTGTAGTACCTACAGGTACCTCCAAACAAGTGTAATCTCCATAGTATAAGTATAAGCCCTATGGTATAAGTATAAACCTTGTAGTACCTAAGGGTACCTCTGTATAAGCATAAGCTCTGTAACTCCTACGGGAGATAGTATAAGAGAGGTAGTAATATGAGTATGTGGATAAATTGCCTCCGTCCTAAATGTTGTATAAAGTTCGGTGCTGGATACAAGAGATCTGAATAAGCATAAGTTTATTACAGGATAATTATGTATGTAAATGTATTTATATGAATTCATGAAATTTTTGATATACATTTGTTATATGTTTTATTATGATTCGGTATAAATGTGTCGATTATAAGTTATAAGATATGTTTCCCACTAAGAGTAAAGCTTAGCACGGGTTTTTAATCCGTGTAGGTACAGGAGAAGACGTTCGAAAACTTTCGTATACTACTGGGCCAGCACACTAGTAGGGTTTCATTACATGTAGGTTCCGCGCTCTGATTTGTAAATGTAAAAGTACAGTTTTGTATTTGTAAATGGGACTCAGTATATGTGTATAGATTTTTATGGACACCACTCGGTGTTAGTTCTTTTGATATGTATATAATATTTTGATTATGATATGTAAAAAAAATCGAATTAAAGAGTCCAGGTATATAGTCTCGCGCCTTGAACTTGGGTTCGGATCCTCGATACAGTGGACCAGGGAATCGGGGTGTGACAACTAAGGTCTTTGAATCTTATGCATCATCATCTTCTATTTTAATTTTCTCAAGTTCTTCCTTCCTTCTTGAGGTGACATCCTCATTGTAGCTCGAGTCTTCTTCTTCAATCACCTCAAGAGGGGATGGCAAGCTCTCATGTTGTCCTTCAAAGGACATTTTAGCCATATTCTTCGCCTAATTCATGTGTTTGGCCACTAGCTCTTGTATACTCATTCCCTCATCTTGTAGATGTTGATGTATCCCAATTTTGGTTTGGTATAGAAGTGGAACTTAGAGTCTTTTTCTTTTCAAGCTCTCAGTGAGCATGGGCTGAATTTAGACATTGAGTGTGTGCCTCTTCCTTGAATAATTAGAGCCTTACACTTGGCGATTGCCATTTATGTAGCTAATTGACCATAACTTCAAATTGACTCTTGTGAGGTGTGTGCACCTTCTCCATGAATTGAGCTTGAGATGTTGTCGATTCAGGTTAATCTCTTCTTAGTTCAGCTATGGTCGCTTCTAGGTTAGACATTTCCTCTTGCAGATGTTGGCCCATTTCATTTTGGACATAAAACCTAGGGAAACCAGCTTGAGAATATTCATATCACCCATTAAGATTTCATTTTCATCTTGGACCATAGCCAAATCATCTTAAGATCTTCTCACTTCAGCCACAGTTTTCTATAAGCTTACCTAGGCCATTTGAGCTTTAGACTCTTCCATTTCAACCCTTGACCTAGCAAATTCAACTATGGTATCTTCCAAGCTTGGTCTTTGGACATGTGGAGAATGAGAAGTATCTTGTCTCTCTTCCCATGATGTGCACAAGTAATGGTCCTATCAACTATTAAAATTGCTCAATTATGTGGTACCTCCATACCGAACACAATGCATAGGCATTTATGGGTTCCACATTTGACTTCTTACTCTTTGATGATGCTCATTAACTATTTGGCTCATTAGTTGTTGAGTAAGAAGGGACATGTCCATTCTCAATTTCACGAAAGGGTCCATAGTGATCAAAACCTACAAAACAAAAGCACAAAAATTTCAAAGAAAATAAAACAAAGATGAAAAGATATGCACAAACAATCAAAACAAGACAAATATCCAACGTAAAGAAGGATCACTTGGTATCAATATTAGTAATAAGGACACCTATTCCCTGAAAAACTTGATAGTAGGCGTGGTACGTGTAAAATAAGATAATGTATGCCTATTGTGATCAAGTGCACACGTCGAATCAAGTAATATAGTGTATGAAAAGTAAGAGTGTCGATCCCACGAGGAAAAGGGTTACTTAGTACTGAAATTGGGTAAATTCTAACTTTATTTGGATGATGGATTGATGATGGAAACAACTAACAAACTACAATCCTAAGTTATCATGAAAAGTTGTGAAATAAAATGGAAAAACCTAGGGTTTAGATTTCTAGGTTTTCACCTTATACTATAGCAACAAATTACTATTTTGCCTTTCTTTAGAAAAATTGATTTTCACGGGTTTTTACATTCTTCCCCACTTGAGTACAATCAGAAATTCACACACAAAAAACCACACACTCTGCTCATAAACATATGCAACAGTTGTTCTTTTATTAAATGACTAAACAAAGTACCTTCATCTTCAAATATGAAAGGATAAGTGACATGCATCGTGTCCTCGCGTTCCCATGTTGCCTCCTCCACTCCTCGGTGCTGCCACAACACCTTCACTAGCCTCACGGTCTTGCGTCCTAAAACCTGATCTCGGTTATCCATGATACGTATTGGTCCTTCTCAAGGTGTAATACCATCAACATATATTGACCCAATCCACTACATGAGTCGACTCTAGTGTGCCAGGGCATGGGGCATGGAACACCGCATAGACACTTTCGATAGAAAGCAATGATCAAAGTAGCAGATGAAGCTATTACCTACCCTCTCGAGTACCTCGAAGGGCCCGATATACCTTGACAACAGCTTTCCCCGCTTACCAAATCTTACCACTCCTCTTTCGAGCATCACCTTCAACAAGACGTGATTACCCACCTAAAATTCTAGAGGTCACCACCGTCTGTCAGCGTAGCTCTTCTGTCGGATCTGGTCCATGAGAAGACACTTCCGTATCAAGTCCACTTTCTCTGAGGTTTCCTTTACCAAATCCGGACCTATGGAGGATATCTCTCCCACCTTCGTCCAACAAACCATAGATCAACATGGCCTCCCATATAGTGCCTTATAAGGTGTCATCTGTATGTTTGCCTGGTAACTGTTGTTATAGGCGAATTCCACTAAGGGTAAATGCTCTTCCCGGCTACCCTTAAGATCCAAGATGCATGCTCGCAACATCTAATGTCTAGATGGTCCTCTCGACTGATCGTCCATCTAGGGATGAAAAGCGGTGCTCATCATCAACTGTCCCCATGGCTCATTGGAAGTTCTCCCAAAAACAAGCTGTAAACCTTAAATCCTTGTCTGATACTATAAAGACTAGCACTCCATGTAACCGGACAATCTCTTGTATCTATAACCTACAAAATTCCTCCATAGAGAAGGTCATCCGCACAACCAAAAAGTGTGTTGACTTTGTGTGCCGGTCCACGATCACCCACAAAGCATCATGCCCTCGCGATGTCGGTGGCAAGTGAGTCAATAAATCCATAGTGATGTGCTCCCACTTCCACTCTGCTACCTCCAACAACTGGAGTAACCTCGCCGGCCTCTAGTATTCAGCTTTTACCTGCTGACACGTGAGACACCAACGAATAAAATCCCCAACTTGCCGCTTCATTCCACTCAAGTAATACTGGAGATGAAGATCATGGTACATCTTTTTGCCACCTGGATGTATAGCAAAATGAGAGCAGTGGAACCCCTTAAGGATCTCCTCTCTCAAATCTATCGACTGGGGAACCATAACTCTTCCCCTATACCGAGAACTACCATCAGTGTGAATGGCCCAGCCTTCGTCACCTGTACCCGACTATACCCGATCCCTGATGGACAATATTTAGTGTCCTATCCCTAGGACTCGGTCACTCTGCTCAGTAGGGAAAGCGTAGCCACCAAACTCCCCAAAACACATTGAGCCCAATCCCTATAATTGATTTGCACATAAACATATAGCTAGGAAGCTCTGAATCAACAAAATTTACAAACCTATACCTTCTACTGTTGTAGTCAAGCTACTGTAGTATAGTGGCTCTAAGGTTGAACTCAAGGATGAGTTTTCTTTGGACAAATGATTTACAGTGAGCTCAAAACGGTGAATTTGCTTTGGATTTTAAGGTTTTGTAAAAAACAGTGGGATTGATGGTTGGAAAATGTAAAAGAACTCCTTGAATCCTTGGGCCATTGGGTCGGAGGTTCTAGGGCAATTGAGAGGTCCTCGGGTCCTATTCCTCGCATTGGGGAAGATGACCTATAGTCATTTCCTAAACCGGATCATGGTTTGGCTATAAAAATTGAACCCTAATAGTTTTTCTTTTGAGATACAACATTTATTGGTCATTAACGTTTCAATGTAGTAAAACTGATCCTTTGACCTACCCTACAACGATAAATAAATGGAAACTAAGTGTGATACGAACCCCGTCAACTTGTGAGGAGACCCATGATCGAATTAGCTAGGAAGAACCGCTCTAGCGTCGGCTTGGATGGTGACCTTAACCCATTGCTTATATGGAAGCAAGAACCTTGGTATGTGAGGATGCCACAATCGGTGATGGGGATCCGATTAATAAGTCTTGATGAACGCCATGGAATAACTGATAAGTTCAAGGAGTTCTTTAAAGAATTGAAGAGAAATTTATACTCTCAATTTTATTAATGCTTAAAACTTATAGAATGTAAGGATAACAAGCCTTTTAATAGGCCCAAAAATATGAAGAATAAAAACTAAATATTCAGCCATAAGGAAAGTAAATATTTGGCAAAAAACAAGAAAGGAAACTAACATACTTTTTCCTAAATTAACACACTAAAAAAATGTCCATGAGGGGAAGCAAAAAAAGGAAACTAGATAATTCTAGGCTAAGGCTTGAGAATCAAATCATCCACAATCTGGAATAAATCCACAACAAATCAGCACCAAAATAACAGCAAATCAGGAACAAATCAGCACCAAATAAGCTCCAAAATAGCAGCAGATCAGGAACAAATCAACACCAAATCAGCTCTAAAATAGCAGCAAATAAATACCAAATCTGTAGCAAATCAGCTCCAACATAACAGCAAATCAACACCAAATCTACAGAAAATCAGCTCTAAAATAGAAGCAAATCAACAAGTCAAAAAATGCCTTAGCTTTTAGTCCAAGTTCGGATTTAATTTGATGATGTGGACCATCTATGTTTCCTTTTTGGGGTTGAACACACGAGCTTATTCCACGTGGGCATCTCGGATTAAAACATGAAGGGCTTCTTTAAATCTCTTAGTCCTGGCTCGTGTCATGTTGATAGGACCCAATGAGTCCACACTCATTGGGAAAATCTAGCTTGTATGCATTGTCATTGATACGCTCAAGGACTTGAATAGGACCATCGCCCTTAGGGAGCAACATGGATCGCCTTTGTGCTTTGAGTCTCATCAAAGCGGGCCTCGATGGATCTCTTGCCAAGTACTAGTCGGTTAGGATACATCAAAGGTTTAAACTGTAGTGAAGATAGAAACAAAAATGACAATGATCCCCTCTTGGTGAAACAAAGAAGGACCGATGGTTACCTTAAAACTTTAACCCCGGTAGCCCTCATCTTCAAGGATGGGTTTAACCAACCATCCCTTGAGTTGTCCAACCTCGAGAGTGTTTGGTAGCGAAAAATGAAGAAGGGAAGCGAGAGAAAGAATAAAAGTGGGAAAAGCGAAGGTTCCGCCAAAAAAGTTATTGCATCCAAAAGTTGTCTGTATAGGTCTTGGTAGGGAAGCATATGCTCGGAGACAAGGGAAATTACAAAAATGTATGAAGTACCAAAATTACATAGAGGGTAGGTTAGGAAAAAGTCACAGGCTGGTCGAGTGGGTGAGAATTGGACACGGGAGGCGAGGTTGCAAGAATCGCAACTGCAGAAATTTCGCGAGGTTTGAATTTCGCGAGACGCACCTTTGAAATTCTGCATGTTCGAATTTTACCCCTTTTTGTTCCAGCCACCAGCGCTTCTAACCTGACATAGATTCAGAGTTAGAAACTGGATTCTTTGCATTCAAATTGCCTTGAAGATTTTGGCTTTAATTTAGCTCATGAGTCCACAAAATAGCCCTGAAAATGTGATTAGTAGTAAAGTGGAACCTTAATGTACCAATTGGGTTATTTAAGGTGATTAGTACCTGAAAAAGTGCTCAAACCTACTATAAGCGGTTGATATAGCATTGACAGATCACTAATCAATGGTCGTACAACTATCCCACAACCTCGAGCATCTACCACTCATTGAAAGCTATACTAGCCAATACTCCCGGTGACTTCCGGCTGAGTGCATCAACCACCACATTTGCTTTACTAGGATGATAATGCAAAGTGAAGTCATAGTCCTCCAAATACTCCATCCACCTGTGTTGCCTTATTATGAGCTCCCGTTGGGTAAAGATGTATTTCAAACTTTTGTGGTCCTAAAACACCTCGAACTGCTCACCACACAAGTAGTGGCGCCATATCTTCAAGGGAAAGACAACGGATGCCAACTCCATATCATGCGTAAGGTAATTCTGCTCGTGATTCTTTAATTGCTGAGAACCATAAGCCACAACCCTCCCGGACTACATCAAAACACATTCCAATCCGTTCTTCGAGGCATCACAATACACTATGTACCTCTGTCCCCTCTCTAGGACTATCAGAATAGGAGCTGGAGTAAGCCTCCTTTTTAACTCTTGAAATGCCCTCTCACACAAGTCATTCCACTCAAACTTGACCTCCTTCCAGGTCAATTTCTTCATAGGTGCAGCTAGTTGGGAGAAGTCCTCAATGAACCTCCTATAATATCATGCCAATCCTAAAAAAACCGTGTATCTCGAAGACAAACTTTGGTCGCTCCCAACCCATAACTACCTCAACCTTTTCTAGGTCCACTAAGACACCCGAAGCCAGTATGACCCAAGAATCTCAGCTCCATAAGCCAAAATTCCCATTTATGGAATTTATCATACAACTGATAGTCTCTCAAAGCCTGGTGAACATTCCCTCAAATGATCCTCATGCTCCTCCTCCGACTTGGAGTAGATCACAATGTCATCAATGAAGACCACAACAAACCGATCTAAAGAGATCCATGAATGCTGCTGGAGCATTCGTCAACTCAAATGGCATCACCGTGAACCCGAAATGCCCATATCACATTCTAAACATCGTCCTAGGGATGTCTACCTCCATAACTCTTAACTGATGATAACCGGTGCTGAGATCTATCTTTGAGTAGACCCGCGCCCCTCGCAATTGATCAAATAAATATCAATCCTCGGCAAAGGGTACCTATTCTTGATGGTAACCTTATTCAATTATCGATAATTTATCTGGCCAGAAGGGTCTTGTCTTCTTGGCAAGCAGGGCGAAGTGCCCAGGGTGATGCTCGGTCTAATAAAACCCATGTCCAACAATTCTTGCAATTGGACTTTAAGTTCCTGTAACTCAACATGCTTCATTCTATGTGGAGTCATAGAAATAAGCGATGTACCAGGGTGTAACTTGATAACGAAGTCTACATCCCTATGAGAAGGTAAACCCGGCAGTTCCTCCGAAAAAACATCCTCATACTCACAAACTACCCGAGGTAGACCCAACTTTTGTCTCGGCTCATCTTCTAGGGTAATTCTTGCCAACCAACCCTACAACTATCCATGCCATCTAGAATCATACATGGTCTAGGGTAAAGCATCATGCTTATCCCCTTGAAATATAAAGTGACTACCACCTGGTGTATAGGCGGTAACCCTCTTAAGATCACAATCAATGACGACTCAACGTGTCGTCAGCCAGTCCATCATAAGGATGACATCAAACTTCGACATGTCCATGACCTTAAGGTCCATGGTGAGTAGAATCCCTAAGATCTCTAACTCACAATCCCAACATATCTAATCAATTCTTACCCCAGTTCCCAGAGGAGAACCCACATGTAACGGCTCTTCCAAGATTTTGACCTTTAAGCCCAATTCTTTCACACATGATGCAACAACAAAGGAATGAGATGCACCATAATCAAACAATACTCTTACTCATAGGCACGAGAATAGAAACATACCTTGAATAATCAATTGATCTGCAATATTAGTCTGTGGTGTGATGGTGTAGACACACCATTGGGTCCCTAAAGTCCAGGCTTATGAGCCCTGGCCTAGACCTCGA
This sequence comes from Tetrastigma voinierianum, assembly GCA_016808115.1. Lineage (NCBI taxonomy): Eukaryota > Viridiplantae > Streptophyta > Magnoliopsida > Vitales > Vitaceae > Tetrastigma > Tetrastigma voinierianum. The sequence continues at coordinate 662,191 of JAEQBH010001782.1, forward strand.
CCCTTGCCCTGGCCCATTTAGCCTGACTGCGAAGTAGTAGGGCCCTATGCAGATCCTTGCAACTGATATTGTCTCTCCTGGCCCATGGTAAGGTAAGGGGGAACAAACTGCGTCTATGTACGTCCTATTGATGATTGAGACTTAAGTGTCCCATAACTCTAGGATCCTTGCCTCTAAGGACAATCTCCCCTCAAGTGTCTAAGTTGATGGCAATAGTAACATGGCCCCTGCCCTGGCTGGCTATAAGCCCTAAAATATCTGCCACTTGGAGATGATCGACCCTGGCCTTCGCCTTGGAAGCCGCGACCTTGTCCCTGAAATCCTTATGAAGTAGAAGTCTTCAGCTTCGTCCTCGAACCAGAAGGAGAAGGTTGACTCTAATTCCTCTTATCTTTAACAATACCCACATCTTAGATGTTCCGTGCATCATCCACCTCCCTTTCAAAGGTCATAGCCGTCCTGACCATCGAGTTCAAGTCTTATAGGAGAAGTCCCACAATTTTACCCCAGATGAACAATTTGAGACCATCCTCAAATTTCCATACTTTAGCCGCATTTGTGGCCACATAATCATCAGTAAAATAGGCTAACTCTGTGGACTTAGCCATGTACTTGGGTATTGTCATTGTTCCTTGCCTCAATTCTAGGAACTATCGAGCTTTTGCATGTCAAGCCGATGCTTGGAACAACTTGCCCATGAAGAGCTCATGAAACTCTTCCCATGTCAATGCCTCTAAATCTCTTGAGGCTTTGATCTAATCCCACCATACTTAGGATTCACCCTCTAGCTGGAACATAGTGGTATCTGAGGTGATCTCCATAACCTCCAAGATCTTATCAGCCTACCAGAACCAATGATCAACTATCATCGGGCCCCCTCCTCCCCTAAAGGTTGGAGGATGATGTGCTATGAATCTTTAGAGGTTACTCGACCCTCCCTGGCTCATCGTTGCACTAGCCTGTTCAATTGTAGTAGCTGCCACACCAATAGCTTCCATGAAAGCTTGTTGGTCAAAGGCTGGTGGTAGTTGGTTATCACCCTGCCCACCGCCTCGGTGTCCTCTTCCTTTACCAGCCATCTACATAAGTCATATAGCAATAGAGTCTTACATAACATCCAAGAATGGATCATGTCTCCCTAGCTAACTAGCAATGCCTAGGCCAGCTACTAATAGGCATCACATCCTGAACTATCATGTTCATTCATTTTTCGAACTCCTAAGGTTACATTCTCTAACCTTAGTGTTCATTTTTCCCTATATACATTCTACCATGTATATAATTCACATAATATGTAACACACAATCACGTAGCATAAAACATGAATGCCTGATAGATCTGATGGTCTAAACCCGTGCCCTTGACTCTAGGTAGTCGTATACTAAGCTACGATACCAAAATTTGTGACACCCCAAAACCTTAGAATTAGTTATTATTTGTCAACCAGAAAATATCCACAGTGGAGTAAGCGTATATCCCGATACCCACGCTATCAAATCCCATTAATTAGGATCCATTCATCGAGTCCTAGGTAATCACAAACCTATGCCCTAACACCATGCTATGAAGCGAGGGTCAAAATTACCTATGGATATCGTGTGTTTCAATACCACACTGTCCAATCCCATTTACCGAGATCTATTTAGCCATGTTCAATAAACTTGTTATTTTCAAAACATATTACTGTGAGTTTAATCACAAACTCTATTACATACACAACAAGCATATGCCAAAACTAGTTATCTCCAAAGTTTTTACAAAAAGAACTATACCAACCACAAGTTAGCTTTCTTCAACCTCTCGGCCCCAAATGAGAGCTGCCCACCAGTGTATACCTTGCACCTGAAATGTTTTCTCATAAAGGGTGAGCCACGCTCAGTATAGAGACTCCTACAGAGGCTATTACTCCCCCTAAATGCACATGCAATGTGAGACCCCGGAAAATCCATGTTTTCTAAGGAATGATAAAATGATAATTTCGGTTGAAAAATACGGAATTTTTCTAGATCTCGGATGACGAAACGGACTGCACCGTTGAAATTGTCTCGCGAAATCTAGCTACCACGTCGAATTTCGTCGAATTCCAAGACAGTCGGAATTTCACGTTTTTCGAGGCACGTAGAGGAGTGCGGGACACTTGGCACCTTATGAGTGGCCCAAGAGGCGCCACGTGTCAAGCTGAGATGCAGTCAAACTTGAGGTCAAGTGGGGCTCACTTGTGACACATGGCATGATGCCATTAGAGGGATATCTCAAGGTAGATGGATAAGGATAAGGGGGAAATCCAAGGTGTCGATGAGTGGACATGTGGCGATGAGGACTTTCTCTGACCAAGTCTTCAAATCAGTTTGGGAGAGGGAAGGAGAGGGAGACCAATCGAAAGGGAGAGTGAGGAAGAGGTTTTTAGAGAGAGAGGCTCCACCTTCTCTCTAAAATTCCAGCATTCGGACACGTTGGCTTAGGCGACGAAGCGAAGTTGCTCCCCCACGGCAAAGGACTACACGTGGGTTCAGTTTTGGGGAGTTTCGACAAACTCCGGAAAAGGTAGGGGTTTTTCTCCTACTTGCTTTACTTTTTACTTAAGGGTTATGTCATGGATAGGGATTTGTTGAGGCCTGGATGGCCGTGGTTTCGGTTCCAAAAGATTTGGACCGAGTTAAGAAATCCCTAGAGTGTTTTGGACAGTCCACGGATTGTTTGTGTGATTTGCTTGATTTGTGTGGTGTTGTGTTATTGCCATGAGAAAATAACATGTTTGTGTGATGATGTGGGCAGTTCCAAGACGAACCGCCGGATTGTGCCTTAGCCCATGTGAGCTAAGTTTATGTTATTATTATAAAATGAATAACATGATGCATGGATTTAATTTTGTTAATATATGCATGAGTGATATATTAGCATGTGTTGTATGCTTGGTGTGCCATTGCATTGCACTTAGGTGGGGAGTAATCCAAGTAGGGAAATTCCACTCTTTAGAACTTTGCTCACCCACGTCGTGGGACTATTTTTAGGTCACAGAAGGCAGGGATGGGATCAGAGGCCTTAGAGTTGAAGAAATAGCCAAACTGGCCTTCTCTTGTATTTTTGTAAAATTCTGGGCAAGAGACCCAGTTTTGTATAAATTGTAATTGAATACAATTGTAAATAATCAATTTTGTATAAAATATACATTTTATGAGTACGATGTGTAGGCCCAAGTGGCCATTTTTGCACGTGTATGAGTCTCATGACATGAGACTTGTAGATTTCCGCGGGTTGACGGGTAGTCAACGGATCCCCGGGATTTGGGGCGTCACATGCAATGTTCACTTGGACACATTCACATATATATATCAACATTCCAATATAATGATTCAACTCTAATGGAATACTACATGTCATGCCATGAAATGAGATCAAACTCACTAAATGCATGAAAAACCTAAGTCATCACAGACTCCCATCACACAATGCATAACCAATGTGTTATAACATCCATCTTTGATGAATTTCATCCAATGATCACTTTGAAACAAAATCAAGTTTTTAGAAATCATAACTTACTTTCACCTCCAAGGATCATTTTATTAACAAAACATGTGTGTTTTTGGGTAGGGGAATTTTTGGGGTCTCACCGTAGGCTTCGCACACCTTCCTACACTTTCACAGGCTTTCACTGTTGGACACATATATATAACCAAAAATACCGGGGCTTTCACCCGATGGGGTATCTATTCCTGCTTGCTACTACTCGACACAAGTTTTCATGCTCTATGAATAGTGGAACTCCGCTGGACTTCGTTCAATGGTACCTGACCTCATCTGACCACCTAGGATGGTGTGTGATGCCTTATTCATATTCTATGAATAAACGGAACTCAGGCGAACCCGTTCAACGTATCGAGCCCACTCATCAACCACCAAGGATGGTGTGTGATGGCACCAGTGCGCTTACTTTACCTATGGGATCTTTGATGCTCGGTGCATATACGTACACATTATGTCATATGGACAATTTATCATGTGTCATGAATAGTTATATCAAAAGCATATAACTTCTAACCAGTTCATCTCAATGTCAATATATTAAAGTTCATATATCAACATTCAATCAACAGTTATCACCAAGTAAGTCAATCAAAAGCAGACAAAGACAACTTGGTTCTCAAGACCAATTATAGCATAAGAGATGCCAGCAGCGGTCCACGCTCTGGCCGTCACGGATACCACAGGCTAGCTGCCACGGCTTGAATAGAGCAGTCGATCCAGCCACAAGACTATTCAGGGTTCGGCTAATATCAGGCCACAAACATGACATGCTCAGGCCACACATTCGGACCCTACATGGCCACGGAACCATCCTGAACCTCAATCTAAAATGATAGTCCCCAACCCGTCCCTTTGAACACTTGTCTAAAAAGGAAGGCAATCAACCAAAGTAGGAAAATCCCTACCTCTTGGAGCGTAGCCCTCGTCGAGTAGATGGACTTTAACTCTCGGCCCTAATGAACTCCGACCGTCAGAACGCCGAAAATCAGAGGAAGAAATCATCGGACTTCTCTCTCTTTCTTCTTTTTCTCCTTACTGCTTTTCCTCTTTGATCCCGCTTTTATAAATTTGGACATATCGCGGCATGCATGCATCATGCCAAGTGTCATCCACATGGCATGCATGCACCATGCCATGTGTCACCCACATGGAATGCATGCATCATGCCATGTGTCACCCACTCATTTGGGTTCCTTTTTTCCCCAAAAATTGTGAAAAATCCGACCATCTTGAAATTCAACAAAATTCATCTTGGCAATTAGATTTCGCGAGACAAATCCAGTAGTGAGGTCTGTTTCGTCATTTGAGATCTAGAAGATTTCTAGGTTTTCACCCTATACTATAGCGGTAAATTACTATTTTTCCTTTCTTTAGAAAAAAATCTTTTTTTCTCGGGTTTGTACATATTCGAAGGTAATTGAGTAGTCAATAAAGGATTCACTACTACTAATAGAAGGAGAGAAAATAAGCTAGGCTATATTGTAGAGATCATTACTCGGAATCTCTTGCTAGAGTAAATATGTCTTTAAGAAGAGTCTTTAGTGGCATGCTCTATGAGTAATGGATCTTGGAGACAAGATAAATATACTTGGGCTAGTTCATCTAGTTGGAGAAGATGCATAGTCCATGCTCTAAACCAACTCGAGTATACTACGGAGTGAAAGGATAACATTGCAATATATATTGCATATGAAAAGGTTTGCAATAAAAACCCTTGACTCTTCCAATCAATTGGGGGTCATGATGTGTTGCTAGATACCACTCATGACTTACTCAAATCAAAGGGTTGATTCAAGTGGCCAACATAACTAGAAACCTAATGGGTCACACACTTAGAAGAAGTGTAGAAGTAATTTGGTCTTGGATTGGATCCAAGTTGAAGGAAATTGTTTTGGATTAGATCCAAATGGAAATAGAGAGCTTTATAATTGGATAATATTATGATTAGATGAATTTCAGGGCCATATGGATGGGTCCATGAGCCATTGGGCTCATATGTGGACTAGAAGCCCAAAAGGAGCAAGCCAACGGACTTATACTCACAAGGTTGTCCAACCCCTTTGATGAAGGGGTATATGGTCTTTTTGCATCATTAAAGGGCTAATATAAATATGTTATATGTGTGCCCTAAGTGTGTAGCTGCCACACTCATTAGAACATCCTATAGAGAAGAGAGAAAGCGTTTCTCTCTGGTGATCTCTCTCTCAAACGTCTCCTTTTGCGAATCAAAGCTTTGGCTAACACCAAGCTTTGATTCAAGTCATTTCTTGGATTTCTTCTTCAACCTTCTTCTTGTGGATCACCAATAGAGGTGCTGCACTTGGAGCAATCATTGTTTGTTGCACATCTTCTCCAGAGAAAGCATCACCTACTACAAAGGAGGCTAGAAACGACAAAGATAACAAATTCTAAACACCTTATGGAATGGTTTTTCGATTTTTTATGAACCAATTGACCCTTGGACTAGGTTTCTTGATCAAAGTTCAGTTTTTCCGCTATGTGATTTTTATATACTGCTGGATCAAGACCCAACAGTGGTATTAGAACATTCTTGGCTTCATCAAAATCGAATTTTGAAAGGTAATGTGCTGATTTTGGTATCTAGGGTTTTAAAGGTTCAAAAATCAGTTTTAAATATGTTAAAATTGTTTTTGATTATTTTTGTGCATACAATCTAATTATCTAATGATGGTTGATTATTATTATGAAAGAAGAATTGGTTTGGATTCAGTCCAAATGAAAAGAATCGAATTTTAAGTTGATTGCCAAATCTAGGGTTTTGAAACCCTAGAATACGGTTTTTGGTTGTTCTTCAATGGACGATCAGTTCTCCACATTACTTGATCACAAGATTTTGTTTTTGGGTGGATTAAAATGTGTTTTAATGGTCTGGAGATGCTGGACAAGATCCAAGAATAGATCATACATGAAAATTTTGTTTTAAACATATATGGTGATTGCCAAAATTTCTAGCACAGTATGGTGATTCCAAGAATAGATCACTGTGCATTATATTCACTAAAGTGGCTGCATTTGCAGGGTTGGGCTGCATTGCCCAACCCACCCGATTTTGAAATTAAGTTTTGCGCTATCAAATCTCAATTCCAGCCCTTGAACCTTGGTTTTTATGAAACTTGAGGATGCTAATTTCATGAAGGAGGTCTGTGGAACTTGATTCCAAATTAAAATATACTTTTATAGAATTTTTAATATGATAATGCCTTCTAGTATGACCAGATTGGAAATCAGCATGCCTCAATTTTTTTTTTAAAATGTTCAAAGGCATCAATTGACATGTTATTTAAAAGGTGAATTAATTATGGAACATAAGATTTTAATTTGATTTGATTAAATTTAAATTTTGAAATTTTGCATTTAAAAGCCCAATGGGTTAAAGAGACTACATAAATAAGGCAATCTTAATTCAAGAATTGAATTGAACTTTAGGCCAAAGAGTTGGGCCGAGGTGGTTTATTTTTGAAAGTTAAAACCTATAATGCCAACATCTTTTAATTATTGCTTTAGAAACATGCTAAGGTTGTATGAACAAGCATGATGGTTGGTTATGGACTGAGCCCAATGATGATTGAGCATATGCATGATTTTTCTTTTATGCTAAATAAGGTATATGAGTTCCTGACTCTCTCTATCAATCTCTATTGTCTTCTCTTCTCACCTCAATCCCCCTCAAATGTAACTTGAGGCCTTCTTTTATAAATGTAATTAGATTGCATAGGATAGGTTATATTGAAGATGCAAAGGAGCAAGGAGTATAATGAGGAACCATGAAGAAGAAAGACCTAAATGAAGGAAGTATAATTTTTTGAATTTTCATTTCTTTTTGGGGATGTAATTCATGCATATCCTAGGTTTGACCTAGTCAATTCCTCCATGGCTCAAGGAATTGACGTTAGAGAAGTCCATAACCATACCATGTAGTTTAGTAGACTACAGCACGGTATATTGTTTCATATGATGAAAAGACTATAAATGCATGCTTATTAATAAAACGATGAGACTTAAATAAGAAATCCCTTGGTTAAATAACTTTAAACCTTAAGTCTTACATTAATATGACTAAAACTAGAGTTCTTTTAGAGTTGTGGTTGTTGGGTAAGCCCAAGCTCTCTCTACACGAATATGTTCAAACCATGGAAACATGTTTTCTGGATTAATTGGCCAAGTTTAGTTGGGTAAACTCAAGGTCAATGGGCTTGGAGACATGCTAGGTATTGTATATAAGACATATACACGTGTCAAAGAGTTGATAACTTGATGATGGTGCATACATCACTTAGTTAATAGCACTAAATTTAATAATTGCAGGTAGATGCAATTTGTACGTATGATACCTACCTTTTAACCCGAGGTGCCTTTTTGGGTAGACCCAAGGTCATTAAGGTGAGATTGGATATCGACCAACTTGGAGAACTTCTATATAGGTTCTCTCAAGTTTATATTTAGGGCCATGAGTCCGCAATAAAATAGTGGGAGCCATAATATGTTTATTAAAGCTTTAATAATATGTATTTTAAGTACAATCTAACAATATCTCTTTTTACTTCTAGGTTGTTAGAACAAACATCATGTCTTCAAATGTGAACGTACGATCCATTGTGGATAACAACAAATTGATAGGCCCGAACTTCTTAGATTGGTTCTGAAACCTGAAAATTTGTTATCATGGTGAAAAAATAGCCTAGGTCCTCAATCGGCCACTTCCCAAATCCCCACTTGTTGATGCATCTGATAGTTATCATAATGTGTATCAAAAGCATATAGTTGATAGTGAGATAGCGAGTGGTATCATGCTTGCATCTATGAACACTAAGCTTTAGATGCAGCATGAAACTATGGAAGCATATGACATTTTCATCTATCTAAGGGAGCTATTTGAAAGGCATGCAAGATCTAAAAGGTTCAAGATCTCAAAGCTATTCTTTAACACCAAGATGCAAGTGGGAACATCTTTAGTGCAACAAGTACTGAAGATGAATACTTATATTGAAATATTAGGTTGGCTAGGTTTTGTAATGGACCATGAATTAAGTATACACTTGATTCTATCTAGCTTGATTGATAATTTTAGGCAGTTTGTGCTTTATTATCATATGCAAAGCAAAGAAACCTCCATTCTAGAGCTAATCAATCTGCTCAAGAGAATTGAGCCCACCTTGAAAAAAGAGGTTGAAACTATGATACTTATGGGCTCTTTTATTTCTAAGAAAGGTTTTGAGAAAAATAAGAAAAAGAAAAAGCCCATGAAAGCAAAGGGAGGTGTAACCAAGAAGAAGGTCAAGGAGGCATCACCAAAAGGCACTTGCTTCCATTGTGGCCAAGATGGTCACTAGAGGAGGAATTGCAAAGCCTATTTGGGGTCCTCGAAGAAGAAGGCATCGGATGCCCCATCTACTTTAGTTATGTTTTTCATTGAGGTTAATATTGTTCCTCATAATAATCAATGGGTATTGGATACCAGTTGTGGTTCTCACATATGCACTAATGTGTAGGGACTAAGGGAAAGTAGGTAGCTCAATAAGGGAGAGTCAGATTTGCTAGTGGGCAATGGGGTAAGAGTTGTTGCTTTAGCCATAGGGACTTATATTCTAACACCTAGTGGACTTATTTTATATTTGGAGGATTGCTATTATGTACCAGCTTTAACAAAGAACATTGTTTCTATTTCTAGTTTAAATAAGAAATGATTTCATTTAACATTCAATAACAATAGTTGTTCTACTATGTTAAATGATGTGTTCTATGCTTTTCACACACTATGCAATGGTATATACATACTAGATATGTCTAATCCAATATTAACTGTCCATGACAACAAACGATTAAAACAAGATAATATAAAACCCTCATATTTATTCTATTGTCGCATTGGCCATATAAATGAGAAACAGGACTAAGCTACACAAGAGTGGAAACTTAGGGTCATTTGATTATGAATCATATGACACATGCAAATCTTCTTTATTAGGCAAGATGACTAAGTTGTCCTTTAAGGGAAAGGGTGAATGTGCAAGTGGGCCTTTAGACCTAATAGATAAAGGTGTATGTGGTCCGATGTCCACGAATGCCAAAGGTGGTTTCATCTACTTCATTACCTTTACTGATGATTTTTAACGGTATGGGTACTTGTATCTTATGAAGTACAAGTCAGAAGCCTTTGAAAAGTTCAAAGAATTTATAATTGAAGTGGAGAAACAACTTGAGAGAAGTATTAAAACACTTTGATCTGATTGAGGTGGTGAGTAATTAAGCCAAGAGTTTATGGATTATCTTGAAAATCATGGGATACAATCCTAATGGATTCCACCTTACACGCCACAACACATCGGTGTGGCTGAAAGGAGAAACCAAACCTTGTTAGACATGGTGAGGTCTATGATGGGCAAGCCAAACCTTCTCAAGTCCTTATGGGGTTATGTACTCAAGGCTGCCTTTTATATCCTAAATAGAGTCCCATCAAAATCAATTGATGTTACTCCATATGAGTTATGGAATAACAAGAAACCCTATCTTTCTCATATTAAAGTATGGGGTTGTCCAACTTATGCGTAGCAGATATTGTTAGACAAGCTAGAAGCTAAATCTGACAAGTGTCTTTTGTACGATATCCTAAAGAAACAATAGGATATCGGTTCTACAACTCTTTGGAACAAAAGTTGATTGTTTCAAAGCATACTATTTTCTTAGAGAAAGGATTTCTTCTAAGAGACAATGGGAACAAGGTTGAGCTTGAAGAAGTTTAAGATGCTGAAGCAAAAGCAAATCTATTACCTGAACTTGAGGCTGACATTCATAGAGATGAAATAGCAACTAATTCATCTAAAGCACAAGCACTTTGTAGGTCTAGTAGGATACGTACTATTGCAAAGAGATATGGATTTCTCATCAATAAAAGAATGACTTTTTTCTCATAGAGGATGATGAGCCTACCATCTCTGAAGAATATCTGAACAATTCAGAATATAATAAGTGGTTAATAACCATGAAGTTTGAAATGGACTCCATGTATGAAAACCAAGCATGGACCTTGGTTGATCCACCCGAAGGAATAAAACCCATAGGGTGCAAGTGTGTCTTCAAGAAGAATACAAACATGGAATATAAGGTTTTTACCTACAAAGCTAGGCTTGTGGCTAAAGGATATTTTCAAAGACAAGGAGTTGACTATTAAGAGACTTTGAGTCTTGTAGTTATGCTTAAATCCATAAGGATTTTTCTAGACATTGCTGCTCATTACGATTATGAGATATGGTAATGGATGTGAAGACAACTTTCCTTAAAGGAAACCTTTCTGAGGATGTATATGACACAACTAGAAGGCTTTACATCTAAAGATGGCAATAAAGTATGCAAGCTTCAAAATTCCATTTATGTATTGAAGTAAGCATCTAGGAGATGGAACATTGGATTTGATGAGACAATAAAAAGTTTGGTTTCTCAAAAAATCAGGACGAGGCTTGTGTGGATAAGAAGGTTAGTGGGAGTGTTGTCATGTTCCTTTTATTGTATGTAGAAAACATACTACTTATAGGAAACGACGTCTTGGTTTTACAATCTGTAAATATTTGATTATCTGTAAAAATTTGGTCTAAAAGATTGCTTGTTCTTTCACAATCTACATACATAGAAAAGTTGCTAAAGAAGTTTTCATGGATCAATCTAAGAGAGGGTTCATTCCCATGAAGCATAGGATTACACTCTAGAAGTCCTTATGTCCTAGGACAAAGGATGAGAGGACACACATGAGTTTGATCCCTTATGATTTAGCTATAGGATCAATCATGTATTCTATGATATGTACTAGACCCGATGTATCATTGCTCTGAGTGCCACGAGCAGATACCAGTCAGACCTTGGTAAGGATCATTGGGTGGCTGTCAAGAATATTCTTAAGTAATTGAGAATGACTAAGGATATATTCTTAATATATGGAGATGGAGATAGTGATCTTCACGTGAAGGGGTACATGAATGCCAGCTTCCAATCTGATAGAAATGACTCTAAATCTCAATCAGGTTATGTGTTCACATTGAATGGTGGAGCAGTCGATGGAAAAGTGCCAAACAGGAGATGACTACTGATTCTACAACATAAGCAGAGTACATTAAGGCTTTCGAGGCAACTAAGGAAACAATTTAGATAAGGAATTTCATCTTAGAACTTGGAGTGGTGCCTAGCATTATTGATCTAGTACCTCTGTAATGTGATCACAATGCAGCCATTGCACAATCAAAGGAACCACAGTCTCATCAAAGATCCAAACACGTACTCAGATGATACAACCTGATTAGAGAAATCATTGGTAGGCATGATGCCAATCATAGAGAGAAAGTGCCTGCAGTCACGACATTGTTGTTCACTGTAAACTCATACTTCCCCAGAAAAGAAGTTTGATTCTCATGTACTCGCATATGGTATTTGTAACGCCCTGAAAATACCTTAACAGTTTTATAACATGTTTAGGGTATAAAATAAATTAAATTATATTTTTTCGGCGTTTAAATTGATAAAAAAAATGATAAAAAAAAAAAAAACTTCGAATATTTTAAATTAAAATAAATTTGGTAAAATTTCAAATAGACAGGGTCATAAATGAAAAAATAAATGCGAAGTGAGAATATTTGAGAAGTGGAATGTCAAATAGGGAGAATATGGGGTCTTTAATGCAAAAAATGAAAGTTTATTAAAGTGTACCTTCTTGAACATGGCCTTACACATAAAATTGGATAAGACCAAAACTTGGTCTTAGAATGAGCTCACTTTGGGCATTCACATTTGAGAACTAGGGCTCTCATGTTTTGAGAATGGAGAAACCTTGTTGGGTTGATTGTCTTGGTCCAAGGTTTTGCAAATAAAGTGAAGGAAAATAAGAGAAGGATGGAAGAAGATAAGGAAAAAGGGGAGCTAGGGTTTCAAGTTGCAAGAGAATCAAGGTTAGAAACCCTTCCTAATTCAATATTTGTTTGTTTTGGGCTTGTATTGGGTTAGTTTTCAAGGTGTATTATGGTTTGGATTGGTGTTAAGGAATTTTTGTGTAAAGGAAATGTTGGGTTTTTAGGGGAGATGCTGTCAAAATTTTCCAAAACCCATGTTTTTGTTTTTACCATCACTCATCCAAATTGAGTGATTCAAACTTTTGGGTAAACTAGACTTTTAGGAGAACAGATCTCCCTAAAATAAGTGTATCCAAATTTAGACCCCATTGGATCCTAAAATTCGTCTAAAGGGAGCTATGTTTTTGGGCAAATTCTAGTTCGGTGTTGAAAATAGAATAGTCCCAGATGTTTAAGACATATCTGGAGTTTCGGTGCTCCGAATTGGATTATTCAAATTTCTAAATAAAATAGATTTATAGAGGAACAATGGACTTGAAGGAAGTTGGGTAAAATATGACTCATTTGTTCCTAGAAAATTTTTACAAATGAAGGTGTGTTAGGTAGAAAACAACCCTAACTAGAAACCAAAATAAGCCAACTGATATTATTCTCTAATTGTGATGGATTTGGAGTTGGTGACAAGGAAAACCCGAATGGAAGTCGAGATTTCAAGGATAGGAATTGAAGTGCGACGACCTTTTTGGTTCGTTCTCTATTCTTCTCTTCTTATTTCAAGTATCAAAATTGTTTGCACAATTATTGAAATGATTTTCAATAAAACTGCATATTGATTTATTTTAAGTGATTTGAGAAAATTGATTGTGAAATGATTGTCATGAAAAAATTGCATGAGTATTGAAATGTGCTATTTGAGTATAAATGTCTATACCCTATTGTAAATTTCTATGACTGATTTTTAATGCCCTTAATAGAAGATTATCCGTCATATTCGAGTTAAGGATAGATTGGTATACCAATAAGGGTCAAAATGATATTTATTGAGCGAGCGTAATGTAGTGTCACTTTCGTCCAGTAACTAATGGGATAGTATGGGTAGTGTTCACAAAATGTTTTTTTTTATAACCAGTCCACAGCCCAACAGGACCATACTGTGTTATAAAACCTTTTTATACCGATCTGGAGCCCAGCGAGACATTGTCGGTGATTCCGTTATCCTACACACCGAAAATATTGGCTAAATTTGTTTAAGGGGAAAATGATAAGAATATTTGTGAAAAGCATGATTTGAGTTTTGAATGAGTTATTGAAAGTGAATAATTGGAAGATCAATGAATTGTAAATGAATGTATATGAAATGAATATATATACGTTTTGCATTGCATTGATCATTCAATAGGTTCAAAAGCATTGCTTTAGAAAAGTCGCATGATGTGTGTTAAAATAAAATGAAGAGATAAATGTATAGAACCACTAAGCACGAAAATGCTTAGCGCGTTGTTTTTATCATCGCATAGGTACCGAGTGAACAGGTTCAAAAGCAAAGACCGTGCAAGCGTAGAGTCATCGTCAAAAGCCGCACGGAGTAAAGTAAAGCTCGATATTACATACATGAAACCCCATGATCGTTTTTTGATACTTTTTGTATTAAAACTATGTTGTGAAAATTGAACTCTGATAAATGTTTGTAAATGTTTTTAATATTTATAACGACTTATAATGTCGTAATGTATAAAGGTGAGAAATTGAGCAAATGGGCATATAATGCGATATTGAATGAAAATGTATATTGAGAACAAAATGATGGGCCCCTTTAAGGTAACATGATATATACATATATATTTTCATAAGGATAATTATCCTTTACAAATGAGTATTTGAAATGTGTTTTATTGAGAAAAGGAATTGTATCAAGATTCATAAAAGAGAGGATCGCGTCCCGGATCCGGTTCGTACTCCGGGTCGGGTACTAGGGCGCGAGCTCCTCACATTTAGTGGTATCAGAGCCAAGGTTTAGGCAAAATCATAAAATGATTTTTGAAATTGTTTGTGACATGCATTGCATTTGCATTTAAAGGATGACGTGACTCTGATGCGGATCTTGTCGGTCTTAATAGGTAAGCATTGGATATTGTACCACAATAGAGTTAGAAGGTATTTCGGGAAGTAGCGGAAATAGCCAGTTAGTGTGAATGGTGAGCAAGTGTCCATGCTCGTGTATGAGCAAGGTCAAGCGTAGGAGTACTATGGATATCCTCGACAAATAGCTCAAGCATTGCAAGAAAGCGGTGCAACTGAGCAATTGTTCCTCAGCGGACAGCACATGAAGTGGCAAATCACAGGCCCATAGATTTTCTTAGGAAGAAAGATGATGAGCCTTCCATGGCGGAAAATTGGCTCGAAAGAACTGAGAGAATGCTACAACAAATGCATTGCACACTTAAGGAGAATTTAGAGTGTGCAACCTCATTACTACAGGATAAGGCTTACCAGTGGTGGGTTTTCGTGACTAGAACCACACCATCGGAAAGTGTTACATGGGAGTTTTTCCTAGCGGAATTCAAGAAATAGTATGTGGGTCATATTTACTGATTCGTGCCACAGTAGGCTGAGCTAAAATCAACAAAATTTATATACCTAAGTTCTTCCTAACACACGCCGTGGTCAAACTCTTTGCGGTATAGTGAATTAAATTCGAACACGGGGATGGGTTTTCATCACAAGAATGATTTGCATAAGTGCGAAGGTAAAGGCTTTCTATTTGGACTTTTTGGATTTTTGTTTCAAAAGCAGATTGTGATGAGTTTGGCGATTAGCGTAAAAAACTGAAATGAGTGTGAAAGTTAACTTTGAAGATTTAGGTCACTAACTTGGTAACTTAGGGCAAACAAATTGTCCTCGGAACATCTCGCGTTATAATGAGCAACCTATAGTCGAACCACAATCGGATCTATGTTTAACTAGCAAACCTCACCCTAAAATCAACTTCTATTGAGTTAACAGATAACATGCATCTATGGCCCCTTTACGATTTGAAACCACACAACATTAAATATCATTTCAATGGCTCGTAAAGACCGTCCCCAATGAACCAGTACATCTAACCAATAAGTATCCTGCTTGTATCCTAAAGCATGGTAAGTATTGGCCGGATCAACATTGATGCTATTCAACCATATTTTGAGAAAAATAGGGGGTCATAAACCACCGGTACACATGGCTTTTAACATAAGAGGACAACGCATATGCCCCTTCTGACTAGCTTCCTTCCCTCTTCCAAAGAAAGAGCAGCGAGCATCTCTTGAGTTGTCATCCCTCGAGAGGGTGTTTGGCAGCCAAATAAGGGAAGAGGAGAGAGAAGAGAGAAAAACCAAACCTCTTCAAAGCTACGAGATATTTTATAAAAGCAAAAAATGTGCCAAAAGATTTCTCTCAATTTTCCTTTTTTTTACAAAAACTATGGGGGGTTTATATAGGCCACCCACATTTATGTGAAACTACAATAAGCCCTAACATTTTGGCTAATTTAAGGGACAAAGGTAATACACCAAAATTAAGTCGGTTTGCATTAATTACAAAAGTATGACAAGGCGTGAATTTCGCTAAGGCATATCAATTTAAGCTAGCTAAGCGAGAATTTAAGCTAACTAAGCGAAATCACCCGAATAAGCGAAAACAGGAAATTTCGCTAGGCATTGGCAATTTCGCTAGCTTAGCGAAATTCTTGTGAGTAGCGAAAATGCAAAATTTCGCTAGGAATAGTGCTTAGCGAAAATCCTGGAGTCTAGCGAAAATTCCTGATTTAAATTTAGGATTGCGAAAATTTTCACTATGATTGCGAAATTTTAAGCAATCCCGGTAGGCCACCGCAATCTTAGCGAAATTCCCTGGAATTGCTGATCTTCACTGCATTGCCTCCTGCTCCTCTACTGCATTGATTTTTCTTCACTTTGCCTTCATTCTCTTTGATTTTTGGTATGATTGATGGTTGACAATTGGGTTCAATCTTCATGATTCATCTTATGTCTCGATATCGAACTCCGATGCGCGAAAACACGCAACTGACCAAAAATAACCTCTACGCGGCATAGTGAAACTAAGAAGAAGACTTGAACACTTCAATTGGCATAAATGACATGATTGATGCTTCAAAGCACTCAAAACCTATCTGTATAGGGTTGAAATAGCACTTTTGGGCACTAATCACTGACCCGAGAAACGTTGCTAGTCCTTAGCGATACAAGAAACAAAAGGAGATGCATGTAGTGATTTTCAAAGTTTATGATTCAAAGGGTTTTATGTACATATAAACATTACCTTTAAAGCTGAAAAATTGACACAAGTTTGGCTTAGGTATGAAAGAACCAAAACCATACAAGAATAATTTCGAGTCAATATTGGTTCCATGATTCTCAACTTGAATTTCCACAAGTCTAATGGTTCTTTATATAGCAGTTAAGCCAATAAATTGCAAATTTGTCCCCTCCCCCAACCTATGACATGGCCTTAAAGTTGTTGAACAACTAGATAGGGCTAGTTACTCTCTTCTTTCTTTATTCGACTACAATGTAGGGTGTGATGTAAGAATCAGGCTTCACGAGGGAGTCAGATGTAGCGGTCCATAGATGACTCCCAACCAATTAGGTTTAGGGCATCGAGCCAAAAGGATCAATGACCACAAACTCTACGAACTCACCCAGGACTGTATGACTTCAAATCAAGCACCTCTAGTCGTTAGACTCTACCTATCCACCCATGCGGAGCACTAAATCGAGTGACTCCTGACCAATTAAGGCTTAGGGCATCGGGTTTCAAAGGCTTTATCATACACCCCTCGGACCGTGCTCGGGTTTCAAGGCAAAACTTCACGACTTTATTTTTCCTTTTCTTCTTTTCTTTCTTTTCTTTTTGCTTTTTTTTTTTTTTTTTTGGGAAGACAACATTGGTCTTCAAATGCGAACCCAACACAAACATCCTGAGTTGCCAACATACCTAAGGCTGGCTATGCAAAGTGAAAGGAAGTATACAAATTCACAGCCTATTGGAACAATCTGGTGTGCAGTGTGTGAATTAGCATAAGGGAGAAATGTTCAAGTTGAGCATCTTTGGAACTTAGTGACGAAAAGTCGGCATGCATGGAATTTGTTCCAACATAAAGGTGACAAACGGGGGTTCAAATTTTCCATTTAAGAGCAATTCAATTTGCCCAATTAAAACAATTCAATTGTCGATTGAGCGATTCAATTATTCATTGAGCAGTTCAGTGTCGTTTGAGACAAAGAGCGAGCCGATTATAAGATGGAGGCACAAAAGTATATGCAAAGTGTGTATATATATCTTGAATAGTTTTGATATGCAGTAGCTGAAATACATGCATACCAAAGCTAAACATACAAAAATATCACTGCCTACTATGGCTAATACATAAATCCTAATCAAAATTAGTAAATGAGTTGATAAAGCTGGTAACTATACAAAAACATAAAAGAAACCTAACCACCTCTCTGTTGTGGTGGTGGTGGAGTCTGAAAACAGCTGCTTCTTCTTTGCGATAAAACATCAAATAGGATCGTGCATTGGTGGGCAGGCTCCTCTCTGATCAGGAACACGAGGAAGGCCTAAGTGCGTCATGATCTGCTGAAGCATAGAGTGACACTGGGCCAGCCTCTGGGATCCACCTCGAGTATGAACCATATCTGAAATCTGAATAATACTCTGGAAGAGGGCTAGACTCACAGGGCTCACTGGCTGCAGGTCACACCGGTTCTGTAATAGCCAAATAAGGCTCGGTAAAGGTCTAACCGTTGGGCGAACTGTAGGCCCAGACGAGGGTGGGGGTCTGAGCCGGCGGTGTAGGCGCGATGAAGGCTCGGCGGAGATGAGGCTCGGCTGGGGCGCGGCTCCATTTGTGAACACCCGGGGCTCGTGCGCGCGGCCGGGGTGTGTCTATGGACAGCGGCGGTGGTTGTGGCAAGAGCGGGCGGGGTGCAAGGCGGAGTCTCTAACGGCGGCACTAATTGAATCCGGTCGTCAGGGGCCTTTGGCTGCGGTGGGGTGAGAGGGGCTGGGACTCAGGGCTACGGCAGAAGCTGGGAGAGGCAGGGAGATATGAAGTGACCTTTTGGCCATCCCCCTCTCAGGTTTAAATAGGCGTTTGGCGGTAGCCGAAGGGTCTCCTACACCAGTTTTCGCTATTTTTAGCGAATTTGGCCCAAACGATTATACCACACACTTAATCGGGTCGGTGGTTATTTATTGATACTATATGAACTTAAAAAAATTATAATGAGAATTATTATATATAAAACTATAATTAAATTTAATACAAAATACTATAGTATATAAACAAAATTACTAAAAAGGGAAAAACTGCTAATTTAGGAAACTTTCGAAAAATAATTGAAATTATCAAAATTAACTAAATTAAGACAAAAAGCAAAATTGTTGAACTGCAATCCGGTTTTTGAAAACACCGGACCAGTTCAATTTCAAGAATTACTCGAGGAGGGTCAGGGAGAATGATCTCCTCGGCCCACTGCGGTAGCTGGTTGTTTCGAGCGGGTGTTGATTGGTGTTGAAGTGGTTCTCACTTGATGGCTTTTGAATTGAGCAATTGGCTTGCGATTGGGTGTTGATGGCAAGACCAATATCTCTTCATCTCCTTGGTGATTACTCCTTGCAATTCACCAGACCTTCGTGAAGCGCATCTGACCATTTGACAACTGCTTCAGTTATTTGATTTTCATGTTCTTAACTTTGCTTATTGTTCAAATGAAGATGTTTGTAACTCAAGGTCATATTGCAAAGGTAGAGTTGCATGACTCCATTCCGGCAATTTAATTATTTAGGTAGGGTAGCCCGAGAAATGGTCTTCCTAAGATGGTTGGACATAGTTAGTTGACTACTGCAATTGGCTGGTGTATCAGCACTACAAAATCTTGGGTAGTAGAATTTGTCTATTTTCATAAGACATCTCATTATCCCTTAGGAGTTTTAACTGATCTATGGCCAATGATAGTGTGATGTTGGTGAGGTTGATTCACTGAAACCTAGCCCCTTAATATCGCGAATACGGCATTAGGTTCTGTTGGCTCTAAATCAAGCAATGACTTGTCTATGCAATTCCATGATATTAGTGAGGTGTGGAGATCACGGATCCTTGTATTTGTGAATTATTTGCTGGATTATGGTGACTTGGTAGGTGAATTGCCTTCTTCTCAATGCACAATCCACTTCTTGATTGTGCGAATCTTTCAAAATTTTGCATAAGCAGGGACTTGTTTGATTATATCCAATAGAGGTATGTTAACCTTCCTTGCCTTAGGGCTCTAAAATGCACCTTCTTTGAGGATACCTTCTTCTTACCTCTAAGTGCTTGTGGAAATGGAGGTGGTATGCGGTATTTCATTGAATCCTCCTTTAGGAGAATATGCTCGAGGCTACTTGATTCTTCTCCTGGATTCTTCAACGAGGCTTTGGCATGGGTTGATCGACCTCTTTTCCTCCTCGGGGTGATTATAGCCATGCCTCATCCATTCTGGTGTTGGATGATCCTACCTCATGGATTCCCTTTTGGGTTTGGCCTTTGTTTGGGAAGGGGAACCTTCACTCTTTCTTGTACCTCCGACAACTTGTTGATCTTTGTTGATCCACGTAGGTTATCAATTTTTGAGCTTTGGGTGCTCTCAAGCCCATCTATTCTTTATTGATGTATTTTTCCATGATATCAATCCCTTTGTGCCGATTGCACATTGAATTCCTTTTATTCAACCAAAGTTGCCTACTTTACTTAAGTTTAGGATTGCACTGTTCAGCCGGGAGAAAGAAGCGAGAGGAAGTATTATTTGTATTGAAGTGGGAATCATTCTTTGTTGGCCAACTCCTGAAGGGGCATATAGAGGGGTTTTGGCTTCCATGGTAGTTTGGATGATTTCTCAGGTTAGGAGTTATAAGCGATACCATATGGAGCATCTATGGGTGGTTTATTTTGATTTAGGACATGGGCATACTCTAAACAGTGCTCCTCAGGGTGATTAATTGATTGAAAATTGAAGCAAGAAAGTTGGGATGCAGATAAATCGTTAACTGTTTGCATTTCATGCTGATTTTTCATTCAAGATCATCGATCTTTGAGTTAAAATGGTCGATTTTAAGCTTTCATCTCTGTGTCTTCGAGATGCATACTTGTCTCTCCCTTTGGTGGGTGATGGCCTTAATTTTTCCGCTTCCTAGGACTAGGTTCATCCCAAGTTTTGGAGGTTTCAGCTACTTGAGTTCAAAAATCAGTAGCTTCATGGGATCTTACTCAAAGTTACCCCCACACATGGTTTCCAACAATTGTTTCATGAACAGAGGACATACCATCATAGAAATGGTTTACCCCGACATCCATGTATCAAACCCGCATGGTGTAGGCGTACCTTGATGGTCTCCATAAATCTCTCCCAACAACGATAAAACCTCACCATCATGAGTGCAAAGGTATAAATTTATCTTTTCAAATTATTGGTCTTATGAGCGAAGAATTTCTTGAGGTGCACTACTTGTGACCAATTTCTTATGGTTAGGCCTCGGTGAGTTTAGCGATCTTGGCCTTGTCCTTTAGAATTCGATGGAAATGCTTTAGCTTAAGCAAATCCATGTCCATCATTCCTTCAACAAGGTAGTGCATACTTCCTCAATCCCTAATAGCAGG
Source organism: Tetrastigma voinierianum (assembly GCA_016808115.1). Taxonomy (NCBI): domain Eukaryota; kingdom Viridiplantae; phylum Streptophyta; class Magnoliopsida; order Vitales; family Vitaceae; genus Tetrastigma; species Tetrastigma voinierianum. The sequence goes on from JAEQBH010001782.1 coordinate 683,266, forward strand.
TGTATGGATTTTCATTTTCCATACCATGATATGTGGGAGTAGAGGTACCAAATGAGCCTCACTTTGCTACATCTTGGGGGGCTGGGGTGGAGGGCTGAGCCTAGGAGGGTGGATGTGATCCCTCATGGTTCTATAAGCAGTTGGATTCATTGGGGGCCCTTGCTGACTCTGCTGTTCTTCAGGCAGTGGATCCATGGTATCAGTGTGTACAGCTTCAGCTGGCCCCAGGTCGATTTATTGTCTTGATTCTATGTAGTCTACGATGTGTCTCTATCCCCTTTGGAGCATAAACACTGTTACAAAATTTGTAGAGACAACAAGAGTACCTAGCTTGAAAAGGTTAAAATTAGCTAACAAAATTAAAAGCGAATGAAAAGCAAAAGCAGTCTGATCCAGCACATAAGTGATGGCGCGAGTTCCCTCTATTGAGTTACAAAAAGAGTTAAAAGGTTACCTTCACTTGTGATGTTGATCCACAGTACATGACTCGTCATTAGTAGTTTTAGCGCCATCCGTGGCCATCATTTTGGTCGTGCCTGCAGGGTGACTAAAATCAACAAAATTTATATACCTAAGTTCCTCCTACTATGAAGTAGTCGAAACTCACTACTTGATATAGTGAATCTAGGGTCGAACACGGGATGGGTTTCATCCACAGAATGATTTGCGTAAGTCTGAAGGTAAGGCTTTCTTTGGACTTTTTGGATTTTGTTTCAAAACGGTGTGATGAGTTTGAAAGCCCGATTAAGCGCAAAAAAGCGAAAATGAAGTGTGAAAAGTTAACTTTGAGATTTAGGTCACTAACTTGGCAACTTAGGGCAAACAAGTGTCCTCGGGTTTTATCCTCGCGTTATGATGAGCAACCTATAGTCAGCCACAATAGGATCTATGTTTAACTAGCAAACCTCACCTAAAATCAACTTCTATTTGATTAACGGATAACATGCATCTATGGCGCTACAGTTTGAAACCCTAACATTAAATATCATTTCAATGGCTCGTAAGACCATCTAATGAACCACAGTACATCCTAGCAATAAGTATGCAACGTATCCTAAAGCATGGTAAGTATTGGCCGGATCAATAACATTCAGTATTCAACCATATTTTGAGAAAATAGGGGTCATAAACACAGTACCTGTAACTTTTAACACAAGAGGACAACCTGCATATGCCCCGCCCACCAAGCTAAGCCTTATACTTCCAAAGAAGAGCAGCGAAACATCTCTTGAGTTATCGTCACTCGAGAGGGTGTTTGTGACCAAAAAAAATAAGGGAAGGAGAGAGAAGAGAGAAAAAACCAAACCCTAACTAAAGGCTGCGGATATTTACATAAAAGCAAAAAATGTGCCAAAGATTTCTCTCGATTTTTCCTTTTTTTTTTTTTTTACAGAAACTATGGGGGTTTATATAGGCCACCCACATTTATGTGAAACTACAATAAAGCCCTAACATTTTGGCTAATTTAAAGGGACAAAAGTAATACACCAAGAGTGAAGTGGGTTTGCATTAATTACAAAAAGTATGACAAGAGGCGGTGAATTTAACTAAGGCATATCAATTTGTTAGCTAGCGAAAATTTAAGCCCCAACTGGCGAAATCACTGAATAAGCGAAAGCGAGGGAATTTCGCTAGGCATTGGCAATTTCGCTAGCAAGCGAAATTCTTGTGAGTAAACGAAAATGCAAAATTTATTTAGGAATGAATGCTTGGCGAAAATCAAGGTCTAGCGAAAATTCCATGATTTTCTTTGGGATTGCGAAAATTTTAAACGTCAAGCGAAATTTTCGCAATCTTAAGCGAAATTCCGCAGATTCTTGATCTTCAACGCATTGCCCACTCTGCTTTCCATCTCTTTGCATTGATTTCCTTCACTTTGCCTTCATTCTCTCTTTGATTTTTGGTATGATTGATGGCTGACAATTGGGTTCAATCTTCATGATTCATCATATGTCTCGATATCGAACTCCCAAAGTACGCAAAAACCTGCAAAACAACCAAAAATAACCTCTAAACGACATAAGTGATACTAAGAAGACTTGAACACTTCAATTGGCATAAATGACATGATTAGTGCGCAAAAAGCACTCAAAACCTATCTAATATAGGGTTCAAAATAGCACTTTTTGGGCACTAATTATTTACCTAAGCAATATGAGACGAGAGTTTCATAATTTGAAGCAAAGGAAGATTAGTGTGACAGAATATCATAGGGAATTCACTCGGTTGAGCAAGTATGTTCTAGAGATGTTAGTCACGGAGGAAGAGAAGTGATGTATGTTTGAGGATGGCCTCAATGATTATATTCGGGCCCATGTCATAGGATTTGGCCATGAAGATTTTCCTAAGATTGTGACATGTGCACTAAATGTTGAAAGGGTGAAAAATGAAGAGTATGATAGAAAAGAAAGAAGACGGGGTAAAGAAGAGCCCCTTCCGATTAAGTTCTTATCAACACCCGGAATAAGAGATTTAGAGGACCGGAATCTAATCGGCCTCATTTCAAGGGACATTTCGGGATTCTGGAGTACGAGTATTCTCACAGAAGCCATCAGTTGCTAGTGCACTAGGAGGTTCATTCGGAGGACCAACTCCTCCTTATTGCACACATTGTGGGAGGAAATGTAACTCCCTTTTTTTTTCAACAATTTAAATGTAGCTCTGATACCAAAATAAATGTAAAGTCCGGCGCTTCCGATACGAATACAAATAATTTTTTTTTCTTTTTTTTGTATACTATAGAATATATAATAATATGCATCAAAACATTTGTGGTGGGCCCATCATTTTGGGATAAATCCCACATTTGTACAATATGGCATTATATGCCATTTTCAATCAGATCATTTACAAAATATATCAGAGTTTTCAATATCAAAACATTTACAAAATAAAATCATATTTTATACAAAATGGTCAAATCCATTTCATGAATGCATGGTCGAATCTTTACTTTGACACCGTGAAGCTTTGACGTTGACTCTAAATCTCTGCGGTCTTTGTCCTCGTACCTATTCACTCGATACCTACACGATGACAAAAACATCGCGCTAAGCATTTTCATGCTTAGTGGTTACTATCTGTTCTCTCTTCATTTCGGTTTAAATCCAATTCATCGATATTTATAAAACAATGCTTTTGTAAATTTTCCAATGACCAATGCAGTACAATACATATATATATATATATATATATATATATATATATTCATTTCATTTACATTCAATTACAATTCATTGGTCATTTCAAGTTATGCAATTTCATATGCACTAAATCAATCAAATCACAAATCATGCATCTTTCAATCTTATTATCATTTTGCCTTTATTGAATTTCACCTATGCTTTCGGTGCATAGGATAACGAATCACCAGTATGTTTCCGTTGGGCTGTAGGCCGGTATAAAAACGGTTTTATAACACAGTATGGTCCCGCTGGGCTGTTGACTGGTTATTAAAAATCAATTTTGTAAACAATATCGATATTGTCCCATTGGGCTACGGATCAGAGTGTCACTTCATTACATTCAGCGAAGTACTATTAATTTGACCCTTATTGGTATACCAATCTATCCTTAACTCGAATTTTAATGGATTCAATACAATTTACAATAGTGTATATACATTTGGATACAATAATTTTTTTTCAACACTCATGCAAATTTTCATATGCAATTTATCATAAATCATTTTAATATTTCACAATCAATTTTGAAACAATGAAAGAAGGGTGTAGATCAAACTTTCACCAATTTGAAACACAAGAGAGATTGAAGAAAAAACTCAAAAAGGTTGTCGCTCTTCGATTCCTATATCCTTGAGTCAGTTCTTGGGTCGAGCTTCCCTAAGTAACCAACTCTAATCCATCACGAATATCTGATTAAAGAAACTGACCCGAGAAAGAAAAAATCGGTTGGCATTCCAGGATTTTTGGTTAGGGTTGATGTATACCTAATATATTTCGCACCAAAATTACGGGGACACATGAGCCATATTACTGATCACACCGAGCGATGTAATCCTGATTCCGTTCTTAGATGAATCATCTTCATTGTCCCTTTGAAACTCAGGTGATTCAGTGAACTAGTTGATAATGTTTCATAGGTCTACCTGTTCTTTTTGTTTTGGACTTATTTCCATAAGTGCAAATGCCTACTCCTCATTTTGAATCCCATGGTTCTAAGGTTTATTCTCCAATTGGAATCATCCAATTTGGATCACCAAAACTCAAGTTATTACATTTTACATCTAGACTACTCTAATTTGCAAAGCATAATCAGATTGTTCTTGCACATAGCTCAACTTTTACGGATTTCTAGGCATTTTGGGGTTATAAATTGCATACACTTACTTCAAGTAAATTATTCCCCTAGAAGTCTAGTTTTCCCATAATTTTTAATCACTCAATTTGGATAAGTGAAACTCAACTTATGGCTAAAACACCACAACTACACCCAAAACAAAGCATACCCATGAGCTACTTGAAACTCACCTTTAAACCCATATTCGAGAGCCTTAGAGTTACAATTTGCTCATAATACCTTCTATATATTTGTAGCTCTATCTCTTATGGTTCGTTACCAATTGTAATCACTCAATTTGGATGATTATAACTTAACATATAGCCAAAACAAGAACAGGGTTTTTGAAAACAGTTTGACAGCAACTCCTTTGAAACCTCACCATTTCCTTTATACACAAATTTATCAAAACAAATCCAAACCAATCAAAAAAACCAAACACAACTTAGAGAAACCCCCAAACTTGTTTACAACCAATACAAACACTTTCATCCAAAAAATTTGGGGTTTTCGTAATGACACAAGAAAGAAAGAAAAGTTAGGGTTTGGTTTCCATACCTTTAATCTTTTGATTCTTCAATACCAAGCATCATTCTTCCTTTTGATCTCTCAAACTCTTGGTTACTTGGAGAAAAATCACCAATAGCCTTTCTCCATAAGCCCTAGCTCTCTCTTTCTCTCTCAAAATGGAAATGCCCAAATAAAATGGCTTTCTAAGACCAAAATTGGTCTTTAATCCCATTACATAGAAAAGTCCATGTTTAGCTACTCCATTAATTCCCATTTCTCATTTTTTTCCATTTTAACACTTCGTTTCAATTTCATTTCATTTTATTCACATTTTTAACTTTACACTGCTCATTTAGGACCTTTGGGTTCTCATTTGACATTTTACTAAATTTATTTGCCTCCTATAAAATTTATGGATTTTTATCATTTTTTGTTTTTAGTCATTTAATCACCGAAAAAATATAATTTAATTTATTTTACACCCTGAGCATGTTATAAAAATGTTAAGGTATTTTCAGGGCATTACAGGAAACATCAAGGAGAGTGTTAGAGATTGACAAGTTCTTGTTTGGGTTGTGGATCTAGTGAGCACAAAGTAAAAGATTGTCCTAGAGCTCGTTCTTTCCACGGCACCTCGGCAGAGTGCGGAGTTTCAACGGTCACGGAAGGCAACAAGGACAACAAGGTGTGCATCACCGAGTGCAGCGAGGACAAACGACACAAACCATAGGCAGACAAGATGCTTGTGCTCCATCCAAGGCGTATGCAATGAAAGCAATCGAAGATAAAGATGCCCCGGATGTGATAGTTGGTAATTTCCATATCTTTGATACTATTGTACATGCATTGATAGATCCAATGTAACACCCCAAAATATACCCTAGTCGTTTTCGACATGTTTAGGGTATTTTGTAAGTGTAATTTGAATGTTTCGTGAGTTAAATGCGAAACATGGAAACGAGAGACCCGGAAAGTTACAAAACTTAAGGACACAATTGTAATTTGTCAAAAGGGGCCAAAGAAGAAATAATAGGAATTGTTGTGTAATTCCTAGAAGATTAGAGGCCAAAATACAATAAAAGGGAAATTGAAAGCCAAATAGTCAAGAGTTGAAGGACTAAGTTGCAAAAGTAAACTTAACCCAGAAATGGGTTTTTGGAGGGCCAAACATGGCCTTAATAAATCCATGATTTAAAGACCAAAAGTGGTCTCATTTGGGAAAAGGGAAGCAAACCGTGAAGAGAAAGGGGAAAAAGGAAGAAGAGAAGGAAGAGGAAGAAGAGAAGAGGAAGAAGGAGGAATCAAGCCAAGGTATGGAACTTTGGATTTTTGTATGGAAACTGAACCTAAGCATGGATCTATGGGATTTTAAAGGTTTTGTATGGTTAATAGCTTGTCTCCAAAAGCTAGGGTTTTGATAGAATTGCATCCTAACCTTGGAATTCATGAAAATAGGGTTGGTAAAACCCCATATGGCACAAGATGGTTATGGAATCCTTCCTTTGAGGATGGATTCATGTTAAATTGCAAATAATTGAGTTAGGGTTTAGAGCAAACCTTAACAAATCTTTGTATTTGGTTTGTGTATGGGTTATAACCCATATTAGAATGGTTTTAGTGATTCATGAAGAATTTGGAAGAAGATATCCATTGAAAGATGATTTGTGACATCATTGAGGTTAAAAAAGATGAATTTGAAATGATTTTGAAGTGTATATGAAGTATAGATTTGGTTTGGGATGGAAAAGTGCATGAAAAATGGGAGAAAATACACATTTTGGGCACTTTTAGGAGACTTATGCAGTACACTTTGAACTTGTACCGGTACACACTTTGTGTTACGGCCATTTTGGCCAATGTGTACCTTGATGCATAGGGGTGTACCAGTACACCCCACTGTTTACTTTCAGTTTCGACCAGTTTTTCGTATTTTGGCCATAACTTGCTCCATTTCTTATCCGATTTGAGTGATTCAAGTGGCTCGTAAAATAGACTTCAAGAACCAAACTTAAGAATAGTCATTGCCAAATTCTGATCTAAGTGGCATAAATTCACTCAAGGGAGTGGGGGCCATGTAAACCAAATTCTGGTTCCAACTTTAGACATAGAGAGAAATAGTCAGGTTGTTTCGGACGTAGCGAGTTGGTACTCAATTGGGTGATTCCAATTGGAGAAGAACCCTTAGCACCTTAGCTTTAAAAGAGTACAAAGAGATAGTGCCAAATATGAAGTTAAGACCCCGGAAAAAAATTAGTAATACAAACTGTTCTAGTGTAATCCGGGTAAACCGACTAGTTTGGCATGAAAATGCCGTAATTTTAGTTTGGATGATTCGATTGGATTGATTCCAATTACTAAGTAGATTCATAGAGGAATAAGAATATATGAATGAGGTGTGATTTCATAGACATCATACTTCACAAGAATATGGAGTGCCATATGTAATAGGCATGAAACAAGGAAAATATAGAAAATGAAAAATGTATAGATGTGTTCATGAAACATGAAAATGATTATGGAAAATGAAAATGAAAGCGAATTGAAACATGAATGTGAACATGAAAGGCAATATGTCATGATTAACATAATGTGGTTAAGTGATATATGATTATTATCACATATAGCCAGAAAATGATAACAAATGATAGGAATATACGAAATGAGTATATGGATGAGTATATATGAATGAGTATACATGAATGAGTATACGTGAATGAATATGTGCATGAGTATATGAAATGAATACGTGAATGAGTATTTATGAATGAGTATACATGAATGAATATACGTGAATGAATATGTGAATGAGTATATGAATGAGCATATGAAATGTGTACGTGAATGAGTTTATGAAATAAGTACATAGATTGAGTATATCTTTGAAAAGATAATACGAAAATGATTATGGAATTGAAATGTGATATTAAAAACCGAATAAAGGTGAATGATAATAAGGACGGGATTCATCAAACGGAATTCGTCATAAATGTGAATACGAAAGTGAATATGGAATTGAAATGTGATACTTGAAAACCGGGTGAATATGAATGATGATAAAGGCGGAGTTCGATGCGCGAAATCTGTCATAAATGTGAATAAATTGATATGTCGAATGAAATAGCGGCCGGGATGCACAAATCGGCGTCGTCGTAGAAGGCGCCGAAAGGAATTTTTCAATGTCCCACTTGGCGGGATGCACCCGATCGGCATCCGTCGTGATGGCGTGGCATTGAAGAAATGTCAGCTTGGTGGGATGCACCAATCGACATCGGAATCTTGATGGCGTATGGCATTCTAAAGTGATATATACATGTCGGGATGCACCATGACATCCTTCATGATGGGAGAACCCGAATAAGTGATACCACGTCGCGGAATGCACCAAACGACATCCGTCATGATGGGAGAACCGAATAAGTAATACCACGTGTCGGGATGCACCAAAAGACATCCGTCATGATGGGAGAACCGAATAAGTAATACCACGTGTCGGGATGCACCAAACGACATCCGTCATGATGGGAGACCGAATTGTAAAAATGTGTAGGCACATTACCGAATGATAATAAGGGCGGGATTCATTAAGAGTCGGAGTCGAGAAATGGTGGAATAGTCGAAGTGGGAAATAACCAATATTGACGAATGTAAATGAGATTTTTATGTATATGCTTAAATCTCATAAATTGAATTGTGAATTGAGTTATTGCATTGAAATTGCATGTTGTGATATGATAAATGATGTGTAAAATGAAAGCATGCGAAAATGAATAGCATGAGTATATGTTGATGTAAAGGCATTATTTGGTAAATGCATTTTGTTAATTGTAATTGTTATGGGCTTGCCCTAAGTAGAATGTTTCAGCGTTAAAAGTTTACTAATGGAACTCATGAAACAAATGTTTTGAGAAGATAATTGAAAATGTCGAGGTCGCCGGGCTCCGGTTCGGATCCGCCTTCGGGTCGAGTCGGGGATTAGTGCTTGACACTGAAAATGAAAATTAATAAAACCAAACAAATGTTTTGAGAAGATAGTGAAAATGTCGGGTAAGCCGGAGCTCATTGGATCCACCGATCGGGTCGAGTCGGGATTCGAATCGCGACACTGAAAATGAAAATTTAAATAAAACGATAACTAAATGAATTAAACGTTGTCTCAGTCTGATTTGATCTTGTATGCATTTGATATGTTCCGATTTGTCATTGTATATGTATAAGTTGTCTTGAATATGATATGAGTTAGAAGTCACATAAGAATAGGCTTCGTTATATGCATAAGTAAAAGTAAATGTAAAGATAGTGACAGCGATTAGTGTTATTAGTCGATTCACCTCTATATGTTCCCACTAAGCGTAAAGCAACACAGTGTTCAATCCGTGTAGGTACTGAAGAGGAGATAAAGAGGACCGAGACATTCCACACGATGTACGAGGGCGTCGAGAGATAGGTGCTCACCGGCCTTGATAAGCGATCTCGATGTTTGTATTAGATATGTATATGTATATGTATTTGTTTAAGTAAATGGGACTTAGTATATGTGTATAAATTTTAATGGATACCACTCCGGTGGTAGTTCATTTGTAAATATAAATGATTGTTGGTGTGCGGAGTCCCGATTATAGGTTTCGCACCGAAAGCGGTCGGCTCATGATCGGGTCGGATACGGAATCGGGATCTTGAGCATCAAGATCCAACTCATTCCTATGATTGTACTTCCATTCCGAGTTTAGGTAGTTTACCGAAGAGTGAAACTGGGTATGATATCTTGGGGACAAATCCGTTAGGACATAGTGTAATTATGAATAAAGTTTATAGAGATTGTCCCATCATAATACAAGAGTGAGTTTTCGGGAGACTTAATCAAGTTATCACTCAGAGAGTTCGATGTGATATTAGGGATGGATCATTTATCCCGACCTGATGGTGGTTGACTATAGAGATAAACAGTGACCTTAAGGACGCAGTGAGCGAGAGTGACTTTTATCGAGAAATTGAGCCGCTCTCTAATGTGATATCCACCGCTACTGCTAAAATAATGGTTCAAAAGAGGTGTGAAGCCTATTTAGCATATGTGATTGATACGAAAAAGGCGAAGCCTAGCTTATTAGAAACCCCTATAGTTTGTGATTATCCGGATGTGTTTCCGGAGGAATTACCATGATTGCCTCCACAGAGAGAGATTGAGTTTGCAAATGAGTTCCTAACCCACTGTAACATGCACCCCAGAACTTGTGATGAGGATCACAAGTGTTCAGTGTATTGTCATTTTCACTAAGGAACCGTCCCCGGCAACGACGCCATTTGATTCACGTCAGTTTTAGGTTCATGAATCAAAAAAATTTATACATAATACCTCTTACTGTCGTAGCATTGCTACTGTAGTATAGCGGCTCTAGGATCATCCATGGGGATGAGTTTTCTTTGCGTAAATGACTTACAGTGAGGTTCAAAATGGTGAATTTGTTTTGGATTTTGGGGTTTTTTAAAAACAATGGGTTGTGATGGTTGCAAACTAAAATAAAATAAGTAAAAATGTAAAAGAGAATTCCTTGAAGTGTTAGGTCACTAGGCTTAGGCTCTTACTGCAAATGAGGGCTTCTCGGATCTTTTCCTCATATTAGGGAGGATGGCATATAGTCATCTCCCGAACCAGTTCTTCATTTAGCTATAAAAACTGACCATAAATAACTATCCTTCGAAAATGGTATTCACTGAGCATTAGTGGTCCCAGATAGTGGAGAACAAGTCTCTTTGGCTCACCTTCCAATGACTAATAGATGGTAACTAATGAATCTCATTAGATCTAGTAATAAGCATCCACTTAACCCTAAAAGATTATCAAATACGGATCATTCAAGGTGCATTGAAGGAATCTAAACCTAGAGTTCAAAGGAAACACATAAATGTCAGTGAGTACCTGCGTGAAAACCATGAAACCCCTCAGCTTGCCTTAGATCCTTTGCCCAGTGACCTTCCTATTCAAGGAGAAAGAGGTTCTAGCCACTCATCCTCTGAGTTGTCATCCTCAGAGAGTGTTTGGCTAGTGAGAAAATAAGAGAAAGTCACTCAGAAAATAGAGAAAACGGGGGAAAATGCTGGCTTCCCCTCAATATGTAAAAGGTGAAAAGTCTCCTTCGATTAATCTTGTTTGTAGGCTTTGTGAGCCCCATCTGAATTACCAAAATAACAAAACAAACACTATTATAATGGGAGCAAATTGGGAAGAGACAAAAAGTGACAAAAGAAGCCAAAAAGTCAAAAGCAGCAGAAAACGTGAACAGTGGCAGACAATTTCAAAGGGTAAGGCAATTTCGCAGCCATTGCAAAATTTTGCAGGGGCTGCGAATGCGAAAAACCTTAAGTAAGGGTTCTTGAGAATTTTAACCCTGATAATCATAAAATTTATTGCATCTCTTCTAGTTAACTTGATTTTCTACTTTGATTCCAAATGATTTCTTCATGCTTGAGTTGAATCCCTATCTATGGTATAAATAGCCTGCAAAAACAACAAAACTTACCATAACATTTGATTAGCAGCATTACAAGGTCCTTAACATGCCAACTGGGTTAATTAGGCTGATTACTACACAAAAAGTGCTCAGCGTATTAATAGGGTGTAAAAAGCCTTGTTTGGGTAGTAATCACTCCGACACATTGCTAGTCCCTTAGAAATGGAAAGAAGAAAGAAAATAAAGCGAGAGATGAAACATAAATATATCTACACAAAAATGGTTTTCAAAATCAATGAAGTGATAAAACCCAACCTGTAGCGCAAATTATCAAAACCCTATCTAATGATCATCTCAAGAAGAGTGTGTGTTATGTAAAATCAAGTATCAAAACAGTGTCAACTCCTAGAGAACCAACTTAACACCTTCCACAAAAGACTAAGTGTTAATGACAAGCTGAATGCGTGATGTGTAAAATGTACGCCTATGTGCGCAAGTGCATGCGTCGCCCCAAGTAATATAGTGTACCAATGGTACGGATATCGATCCACGGGGATAAGTATTATTTGAATCGGAGGTGGCACCTGAATATTATCTGGATATAACCGTTGGATGCAAGAGTACTAATGTCTGAATTTAAATTAAACTAATCGATCTTGATGAATTATTGTATAATGGGACTAGGGCTATGTCTTCCCCTGCCACTTCGATGGATTATGTCCTAAATATGATATTATTCAGTTTATTTATAACTTATTAATGGCTAGGTGATCTTGCTTACGAAATACCCTCTCTCGAGATGTATCCGCCTATCTCGCTAGTAGTGTTGAGTGTATCTCTACCCCAACTCAATACTCCGAAATGCTTAAATGAGCTAACTTTAATTGCCACCCTCGGGATGAGATATCTCTGTTCTGATGCAGAAAATTTGCTCGATTCAGTCCTGGGCATCCTCATCTCGAATCTGGATCTCGATCGTCACACTAATGTTGGCGGACATCATCGTGTAAATGATTCACGGATATAAAGCGAGATGATAGAATTATAAACAAGCTGAATAGTATAAAAATACTAATCTTTAATCCCATGCGAATGTAATGAGTTCAACACCGCCTGAGTATAAATCTAGAACATCTTGAATAAGAAAACACCAATATAGTAATATAGTAAAACATCAGGTACTCTTGTCAAGAAAGAAAAATGAAAATCACGGGCTCTTCTTCAAGCTCAATGTCCTTCTTTGCTCGATTTATGTGCCCTAGTTAAATAAGTCACGATCTTAGTCTGGTCCCTTTTTGCTTTTAATGATGGAGAGGCAGAACTCGCGATGACGTCGCGGCGTTGCAACGTCACGACGTTGCTGCTTGTTGACTTTTATATTAGTTGACCTAATGTCGCGACGTTGGGGCATCACGACATGGGGACGTCGCGACGTTAGAATGTCGTGACGTTCTAGCCATCTTTATGCACGTTCATCCTCTACTCCATAATGCTTCCAAAGACTGCCCTTTTCACACCAATTGCACCTGCATTCACACTAATTGCACTAATCAGATATCGAGCTATCAAAATACGTATTTAAAAGTAAAATAACGCTAAAAACGTAAGACAGACGCAGGTATAACCTAAGTGTTTTCGGCACTCATCACACCCCCAAACTTAGCTTCTTGCTTGTCCCCAAGCAAGAATGGACTCTAAACTGGACTCACACCCTACATACTATAGTCTAATACTAAGATAGTGATGCACATGCTGATAAGTAGAGGATCAATTGGACCGACTCACACCGCCAGCCGCTTTGTTCGAAGTTCACGGATTTACACACCCGTGTCTCACTTCTAAAGAACTAGGTTGGAAAACCTATGAAGGTGACTAGTGCCTCGCCTCCCAGTATTCAATAACCTTTCCCATGACCCCATGTATGCTGGCAAATGACCCTAGTGTATACCTAGGTTCCGATCGCCAAACTTAAGTTCAAATCACCTAATTGGGAAAATCTAACTACGAAGGATAGGAATCCACCGCCATTTCCGAAATACCTACTCATAACAAAGAACAAAACTAGTGCCCGTAAGTTTATGCTAAGTGTTCATGGAAGGGATTAGTCGGGTGACTCCCCACTAGCGGTTAAGGGCACCGCATTCGCCTCCCTCAAACATCACCCCTAACACTAACTAACCTTAGCGGGCCCTAAGTCGGGAGACTTCCACTCGTCCCCCGTAACCCAGCGCTGAAGTCAATGACTCCCGCCACTGCCTAGTGGTACTGGGCTTGAAAGGCCCCTCGGACTGTGCCCGAGATTCCGATTGGAAGATGCCACTTATTCTATGCCTAAATACTTTCTATTTTTTTCTTATTATTAGTTTTTTTCTTTTTAATTTGGGGCTCAAAGGCAATCCTCTTTTATTAACGGTGTCCCATCTCTGGGTGTTTGGGAGACCCTTGTTTGTTGAACTCCAGTGGCCTGCCCTAAGATTCAGGCATATCCTAGAAGTCATCTGTGTGTGAGTGTAATAGGCTCATCGAGAAACAGTTTCTTGAATATCCGGAGGTGATTCATTATGCCTCCCCACCTATTCAACCTAATTCTCGAGCGTCAAACACCCTATGAATCTTGTCTAGAGATATATGCTGTTTTCTATGATAGTAGTAGATTCGGCCAAAAAGTGATCTTCGACTCTCAAACATGGCACACACATATAACTACCTACACACGATACCACTAAACATAGATATAATCTACCAAAAACACAAACAGAAACTAAAAACATGACTCGACAACTAAAATGAAAAAGCATAAATGAAACTAAACAAAAACACAAACGAACATGCTTTAACGAAACTAGACTAAAGCACAAATACGAAAATCAAAACAAAACAATACTAATCTAATAACAACTCGATCACTCGATCACCACCCACACCCCCCAAACAAAAATATCCAGTGTCCCCACTAGCAATAAACGAACAGTAGAGGGGTGAAGGAACTCCTCGGTGATCGAATCCGCCACCGCGGTGGTGGGCGGTGGCGGCTGCGGAGTGCCAGAAGCTCCGCAAGTCGGGCCTAAAGGGACCGCCCGCCGCCAAGAATAAGGGTCCGGTCGTCGAATCGCACGCACGCCGGCCGCCAAGGGCCTCCATATCCCGTGTGTGATGAGTGGCTCCTGGCAGCCCCGGGTCTCATCCCGTAATGCATCAAAACGCCGCGAAGGGAGAGCACCGAGCCCCCAGTCGTGCTGGACGGAGGAGCCGCTCCGGCGGGCCGGCCGCGTGGTGGCGGAGGTGGGCGAGACGAGATTTCTCCCAATCCCCTGTGGGACTTAAAATCCAAAAGCCGCTTGATAGTCGTGGAAGTTCGCCTTTCGCCCGAGGGCTCATGGCCGGAATCGTAGCTCCTCAGGTCGTGGTACACCCGATTTGTCCCGCTTAACCGATATAGCCTCGATCAAGTGTAACCATGCCTCATTGTCACTGGCACCCCGCTCGCTTTGCATAAGCCATATATGAGAAAGGGTGCCCCAAGTTCATCTTAAAGGCCCCTAAGTACAGGATGGCGTCCTTATAACCTGCCCAACATCAAAAAGTGGATATCCCTGAATTTATGGCATATCAAGGTGGCACGTTGCAATCACTTCACACACACGTCATTACCCGAATCGCAGACGACGCGATGAAGTGGTGCCATTTTTGGGGGATAAATGCCAAATGCTTCGCCTTAGCGGGACGGCATGGCCCTCATTGTTTAGTTTTCCACCACCTTCGCCCGTTCATTGGGCTAAGACCGACGATTTCGTAACTCGGTCGTCAGAAGTCGCATCAAACGGATCCGGTGGGGACATGATCAAGATTATAAAAGTGGTTGATCGACCAGATCAAGTCGACCAACACACCCCGCGACTCAACCCTTCTGGACGACGTGAGAGACGCGTCGGGCGTAGAATTCTTCGCGACCACACTCATCGCATCGACGGTATTTGCCGCGCGTGCGCCCGCCATCCTCGCCGCAATAGTCTTACGTGCTGTCAGGCGATGGAAACCTTCTCCCACAAAAGACGGTTTACGTATGGTGCCGAATCGACGGCGGCACCCTCGCCACAAACCTCGATACATAACAAAATCGGGGGTCGATCCTCACCGGGCCGACTCCCGCTCGTAGGCAACTTTTCGCCTTTATGTATACATTGGTGTAGCAAGGACAAATGACATGAGTTAAGGGCCAACGTGGACAAGGTAGCCAAATGGCACCAAGGTGACACACCTAGGTAGTCTAGACAATATGTCGAGCACCCACAATGCACTATGAACATTAGGGCCAAATGAGCCACCGAGAAGTAGACACCAGCCCTAGGACGTTTGACATACCCAACCAGCCCAAACTAGACCTAATGTGGAATCCCAGACCCAAGGTGGAGGACTCGACTGATGCAAGGACACCTACGTGCGCAGGGAGTGCGGCGAGACAGGACAGTTGAACCGGAGCTGGGAAGGTGGGGTGACTCAAGCCGCGAGAGTAGCGAAGCCTGAGGGAAAAACAATGGCCTCCGACCGGTGTGGGAGGGGACTCCGGCAAGGGTTGGGGCAGAGGAGTGACACGGAGGCACTAGGGTTCAGGAAAGGAAGATACAGGGTAGGAGCAAAAATGGGGGTGTTTACCTTTAAAAGGTCAACGCCACGACGCATGAACGCATCGCCACGACGCCCAGAAGAATATAAGAACCAACATCGCGACGTTGACATCCAACGTCGCGACGTTCCAGAGAGTGATTATAACCAACGTCGCGACGTTGGAATCCCACGTCGCAACGCTCCGTGAGTACAAACGCACGCCGCAACGCTGTGATCCCACGCCGCCGTTCCGTGAGGATGTCTAATCCAACGCCTCGACATTGCAATCCAACGCCGCTGACGCTCCAGAAGTAACCAACGACGCCGACGCTGAAAGCCAACGCCGCGGACGCTCCATAGAAGGATAATCCAACGTCAGCGACGCTGAGAACCACACATCGGTGATCGCCCAGAAGGGTCAACCGACGTCGCCGACGCTGAGAAAATCTCGCACGCTGCAACGTCGCGACGTTACAGAGAAGACCCAAAATGCAATTTATTCAACAAAGGTCTAAGGTAAGAGAAAACTCCCCTCATGTGACTCTCTTGAAATTTATTGTGACTCTCTTGAACTTTGTGAACGGATCCTTCCCCAAACTTTCGATCACGAGTCCTGAAAGTAGACATCTAGAAAGGAATTCTGATTACGGACAGAAACAGCAAACCAATAAAAACGTAAATAGATGATAAAAACTGGAACTCTAGAAAGAAAAATTTTAAGAAAAACTTGGGTTGCCTCCCAAGAAGCGCTATGTTTAATGTCGTTAGCTCGACGGCCCTGAATCTCAATGTGCTCGGGAGCTCGAGCCCCTTTATGACCGCTTACTGTACTTCGTCTGATGCAGTCAATGGTATGGTCTGCTTATCCGCATGAAAGTCGCCCCCAAAATACGGCTTCAACCGCTGTGTGTTAACTGTGAATGTTCCTTTCTCCGGATGTGTAACCTCAGCCCCCCATGGGAAAAGACCTTGGTCACCGTGAAAGGTCCGGACCATCTAGACTTCACTTCCTCAGAAAGAGTTTAAATGAATTAAACAAGAGGACTTGTTGTCCCGCCCCTCTCAAATTCCTTCCTAGTAATGTTTATCGCGCCAAGCTTTTGTCTTTTCCCTTTATAAATGCTGCATTTTCATAAGCTTCGCTCGAATTGCCTAGTTCCATCGAGTCGTAGCGCCTTTCTCACTGGCTAGTGTACTGGCCCATGTTCAACCGCCGAGTTGCCCAAGAGGCTCGATGCTCCACTCCACCCGCAGTGACATGCTTTGCCATAAACAATTTCCGAAGGTGGCATTCCCAAGGGTGTTTTAAATGTTGTTCTAAGACGTAGTGCATCTTCAATCTTTCTGCACTGGCCCTTCCTCGAATCGTTAACCCGTTTTCTCCATAATTGACTTAATTCCTCGATTTGATACCTCTCGCTTCGCCCATTCGACCGTGGTGATATGCAGGGATGTACGACGGCTCACCCCATACTTTTGCAAAACCTTGTCAAATCATTCATTTCATAAATGAGTACCGCTATCCGTGATCACACCGAGGGTTCCAAATCGCGAGAATATGTGGTCACAAGAAATCAGCCACTACTCGCATCGTTAGTGCGTGCTCCGAATTAAGCCTCAACCCACTTCTCGAGACATAATCCACGCCAGCGATGTACAAGCCGTTATAAGACGGGGGAAATGGTCCCATGAAATCTATCCCCCCATAGGTCAAAACATTTACCTAGCAATGGGATGCATGGGTGGTTCGCCCTTCTAGAAATGCCCCCCATTCGTTGACATTTGCTCACATGTGATACGAAATGATGATGGAATAAGGTAGCCAATGTAAGCCCTGATCAATCACCTCGCTACTCGGCTCGGGCCACCAAAATGTCCACCACATGGTAGAGTGTGGTAGTGGTTCAAAATACTATTCATTTCATCGTCGGGCACACATCTCCGGATCACTTGGTCGGCGCAATGTCTGTAGAGAATTGGCTCCTCCCAATAATAGTGTCTCAAGTGTGCGAAAAACCTCCTTTTCTATTGATAGTTAAATTCCGGAGGGACTACCTTGGTTACCAAATAATTCACATAATCTGCAAACCATGGAACTGCCCTCTTGTCTTCAATAGCTAAGAGTTGCTCGTCCGGAAAATCATCATTCACTTGAACCATCACTAGCCTTCCAATTCCGTGTGGAAAGACGATTCGCCACTAGGTTTCGTTTTTCGGTTTTTAATCTCAATGTTGAATTTCTTACAAAGAAAAGAACCCACCTGATTAATCGAAGCCTCGCGTCTTTAGTCATCAAGTATTTAATGGCACGATTAGTGTGAACTACGACCTTGTTACTAATCAAATAAGGATTCGACTATTAAAAGCAAAGTCAATAATAGTTCTTTTTCTGTAGTGGTACAATCTCAACCGAGCATCATTCAAGGTTCTCGTCGCATAAGAGATTACCCGAAAATTTTCTCTCATTTATGCCCTAACACTGCTCCAATCGCAAAATCAAGCATGGCCACATTATGTCTGAATGGAAAGGACCAATCCGGAGCTACCACAATAGGAGCCGATACCAATTTATCTTTTAATACTGAAAATGCGAGCAAACACTGGGCATTAAACTCAAATGGGGTCCCTTGGACTAGAAGATTACACAATGGTTTTGCAATCTAAGAGAAGTCTTTGATGAATCGCCTATAGAATCCAGCGTGGCCTAAAAAATTCTTATCCCTTTACCGATGAGGGTGGAGGTAATTTTTTCGAATGGTCAATTCGCCCGTCTACCTCTATTCCTCTTGCTGAAATCCTATGTCCGAGTACAATACCCTCTTGTACCATAAAATGGAACTTCTCCCAATTGAGTACAAGATTGGTCTCCTCGCATCTTACCAATATTGATCTCAAATTTTCCAGACAGTTGTCAAATGAATTTCCCAATACCAAAACATCATCCATGAAGATTTCGATTGTCTTCTCAACCATGTCGAAGAATATGGCCATCATACATTGTTGGAAAGTGCCCGACGACGTAATGCCCCAAAGGGCATCCGTCAATGAATGTCCCATGTGACATGTGAATGTCGCCTCTCCCGATCTTCGTGGCTATAGCAATTCTGATTGTGTACCGGAATATCCATCCAAAAAAGAAATAATATTCATGACCCGGGCCAACCGATCTGGAAGCATCCGATCTAGAAACTGAATGGGAAATGATCTTTTCGAGTGGCTTTGTTCGCCTCGATAATCAATACAAATCCTCCACCAGAATCGCTCGAGTAGCTGCGTAATATGTTATTTTCGGGCCGTATGACAATTAAGCCGCCTCCCTTCTTAGGTACTACTGAACCGACTTAACGCATGCACCGCTTCGAAATAAGATAAATTACCCCCAAGATTCGTACCACTTTAACACTTCCTTTCGGACTACCTCTTTCATAGTTGGATTCAACCTCCTCTGTGCTTCCACTGAGGGTTTATGCCCATCTTCCAGCAAAATACGATGCATGCACATGGAAGGGCGAATCCCTTTTAAATCGGCTAGAGACCATCCGAGTGCATTTTTATGATCTCTATGGACCCTCAATAACTTTTCCTCCTCTAATTTGGTCAAGGATGTTGAGATGATCACTGGTAAGGTGGATGCTATCCCAAGATATGCATTCTTCAAATGGCTAGGTAAAAATTTTTGTTCCATCTTGGGTGGTTGTTCAACCGATGGCACTGGCATTTTAGCTCCTTCACCTAGAGATTCGAAGTATTTCCTTCTATTAGGTCCGAAAGAATCCATCCATTTTACATATTCCTCTGCCTCTTCTCTCATATTTTCATAATCATTCTGTACTAGGCTAGCCTCCAAAAGATCTGTGAGACCACTTTGGCTAGACACTATAGCCTTTACTATCTCTTCCATGAAACATGTATCACTTTCTGCCGGATGTCTCACTGCTTCAAACACGTTGAACTTGACTTACCTTCCCGCACTCTTTCACTCGATTCTCTCCTCCGAACATCAATCATTGCTCGCCAATGCAAGAAACTTAGCCCGCCCAAGATTACGGGTATTTCTTTATCCTCTTCCATATCTAATACAATGAAATTGGCTGGGAAGATAAACTTTTCAACCTTTACTAAGACATCTTCTATTACCCCTCTCGGATGCTTCAAGGACCTGTCAGCAAGTTGAAGTATGATTGTAGTTGGGCGAGCTTCACCTAATCCCAAACGTTTAAAAATGGACAAAGGCATGAGATTAATGTTGGCACCCAAATCACATAATGCTCTCTCAAAGATAGCATTTCCAATGGTGCATGGGATAGTGAAACTGCCTGGGTCTTTTTAGCTTTGCGTAGCTTCCTCCAAGCATGGCACTACATTCTCGCTGTTAACTGCTTCAAATCCGCCAATCTTCTCTTCTGAGACAGTATGTCCTTCATAAATTTTACATAACTGGGCATTTGTTCCAGAGCATCAGCAAACAGGATATTGATGTGTAGCTTCTTGAACACTTCCACAAACTTGGTGAACTGCTTATCCAACTTATGCTTCTTTAGACGTTGTGGATATGGAATTGGTGGGTTGTCCCTTCGTCGCAGTGTTTCTCGCAGATCGGTTCTCTTGAGCATGTTCCCTATCTGCATCATCATTCTGATCGGGCTGGATGACTTTCTCATTCTCTACCTCCTCTATAACTGGGGATTGCCCCTGTGTCTCCAATTCTTTACGACTTCTCAACATGACTGCTTTAACATGTTCATTCCCATCTCTTCTTGGGTTCACTAATTGCTTCGTATGAACCCATTTCATTCGTCAATAGATCTTGCCATTCGACCCATCCGGTACTCCAAGTTTCTCAACTACGCCGCTTGATTGCTCAATCGGGTGGTATATCAAGCGCATATTCGGCTTTTGTCTCATTCATATAAAAGCAGAGTGGGAGGTGAGCATTCGGGCCAAGGCTTGTTCCAAGTCCACCATTTCGTGAGTCGGGTTCGCTAGCTCGGTTTGATGGCATGTTGTTCTGATTGTTCCTCCATCCATACCCTTGATTGTTCTGACTGTTCTGATTTTGATTGTTACGCCAACCTTGGCCTTGATTTTGATTATGATAATTTTTCCCCCATACTGTCCTTATTGTTGTGACTGACTCTGATTGAACCTCAACACGTGACCGGGCCCGTCTACCGTTTCTGGTTTCCGACCGGCATCTCTATGCTATTATCGCCTCCACGTAATTCACACAACTCCCATGGCCAACTCGTATGGAATTCGCGGTACCTACCGCCCTCGTTAATCGCTTAGTCAACTATAAACATGAGTAACCAAATTATTGAGGACCTCATTATCTATGCCACCCACGGCTTTTAATGGTGTAGTCTTCTCCCTAGGCCACTGATTTGTATTGGTTGCAGCATCTTCCAAATTTTCATATGCTTGGTCAGTGGGTTTTTTCATTAGTGCTCCTCCAGCTGAGGCATCAATCACTGTTCTAGTTGCATTCCTCATACCATTATAGAAAGTATGGACATGCATCCATCTGGTCAGTCTATGATGTGGGCACTTCCTCAATAGTTCATGAAATCTATCCCATGCCTCTGCCTTCCTCTAGTTGGGTTCAAAGTATTGATCTCTTGCACAAGTTGTGCAATTTTCGAGGGTGGAAAAAACTTGGTCAGGAATTTCTGCACTAAATCGTTCCATGAAGTACGGAACTGGCATCGACTGTTAGCCAATGTCAGCTCATCACCCAGCCAGAGTGGAATAATCTCAACCCGAGTGCCTCTTCACGACCCCATCGATCTTGATCGTGTCACACACTTCAAGGAAGTTCACAACCATATTTGAATTCTCATTAGGCAACCCGTGGAACAGATGTTTTGAAGATTCAGGAAGTGACCGACTAACCCCGGTTGTTTTGCCCGAATAGGTGGTCTTCGATAGCCGCCCCGAACAACTGCAGCGAGCGCAAACTCCTCTAGCAACATGAATGGATCATCCGATAAACGGCCCGGGTGCTTCATTCCTTCGTTATTCCCATTTCAAATTTCTCTGCGGGCTCATTTTTTCTCAATGTTAAGATCCTCGCTTCTTCATTGGTTTCCAAGGATCGCTAGATTTCTAGTCCTGTTCGTCGTTCCTGGCCAGATTGTGTAAAGTTTCGGCTTGTGGATCAAACAGATGTTGGTCAACCTGATCTCGTCATCGCATGTACTCACTAAAACCTTAACCTGCAATCACACATGAAACAAAAAGACCAAATTACCAGCACTTGTAAAAACAAATAAAAATGAAAATTCCAGAGTAATATCTAATTTCTTTATTCTCTATATCACTCTAAAACCTATCCCCGACAGCGGCGCCAAAAACTTGACAGGCTGAATGCATGATGTGTAAAATGTACGCCTATGTGTGCAAGTGCACACGTCGCCCCAAGTAATATATAGTAAAAATACCAATGGTACGGATATTTGATCCACCCGGGATAAGTGTGCTGGAATGGCAGATTGATTTTGAATATTATCCGATATAACCGCTGATGCAAGAGTACCAATGTCCTAATTTAAATTAAACTAATCGATCTTGATGAATTACTCAGATAATGAAGACTAAAGCTATGTCTTCCTCGCCACTGATGGATTATGTCCTAAATATGATATTATTCGGCCATTTATAACTTATTAATGGCTAGGTGATCTTGTTACTTAAATAATTTCAGGTGTATCCGCCTAACTCGCTAGTGTCGGAAGTGTATTCTGCCCCAAATCGATACTCCAAAATACTTAACAAAAATTTAACCTTAATTGCCACCCTGGACGGAATATCTCTATTTACCGAATCAACCAAGGTCGCCATTCGGGATCCCCGGCATCCTCATCTCTCGACCTCTGATCTCCGCGATAGTCACGCCAATGGCTGCCGACATCATCGTAAATGATTCATGATATAGCGTGATGATAACGAATTATAAACAACTGAATAGTATAAAAATACTAATCTTTAATCCATGCGAATGTGACAGGGTTAAACACCACCCTAGGTATAAATCTAGAACATACTGAGTAGGAAAACACTAATATGTAATATGTAAAACATCAGTACTACTTTCCAAAAAGAAGAAAAATACAAATCACGGGCTCTTCTTTAAGCTCAATGTCACTACTGCTCTGATTTCCGTGCCCTAGTTTGTACGATCCCCCGATGCCTCGAATTCTAGTCCCCTTTTTCCTTTTAATGATGGGGAGGCGTGTAACTCGCTACCGACGCGTTGCGACGTTGCAACGTCATTTATCAGCGCTGAGATCGCCGCCACGCTGAGACGCCGCCACGCTGTCGCTTGTTGATCGACTTTTTATATTAGCCGACCCAACGCCGCTGACGCTAGCGCCACGACGCGGATGTCGCGCGACGCTGGAACGCCGCGACGCTCCAGCCATCTTTTGCACTTTCATCCTCGCCTGCACGTTTCCAAAGACTGCCTCTTTTCACACCAATTGCACCGAGATTCACACCACAATTCGCACTAATCGGGACATCGAAGCCATCAAATACGTATTTAAATGTAAAATAACGCTAAAAACGTAAGACAGACGCGGGCGTAACCTGAGTGTTTTAGGCACTCATTAGTTAACTTAATTAGTTTTCAAAAATAATATGTCAAACTGTCCTCTCCCCCCAACCTAGCTCTTGTCTATACCTAGCAGCTTAACCAACCTCAATAAATCAGGACCTAACTTTATTCTATAACTTCCTCTTTTTTTTCTTTTTTTCTTTTTTTTTGTAGGGTGCATTGTGAAGGTATCGAACTCGCAAGTGTCCATGTAACGGGGGTCCACCGATGACTCCCAACCAATTAAGGTTTACGGCATCAAGTCATAAGGATCTCTCAACCACAAACTCTTCAGGTTTCACCCCGGACTTTTAATGAGTTCGAAACTCTAACACCTACAATTTGATAAACTCCACCTATCCACCCATGTAACGAGCAACAAAGTCGGTGACTCCCAACCAATTGGTTTAGGGCACCGGGCTTTAAAGACTTTCGCCATATACCCCTCGAACCGTGCTTGGGTTTTAAGGCAAAGTGTCATAATTTTTTTCTTTTCTTTTCTTTTTCTTTTCTTTTTTTCTTTTTTCTTTTTTTAAAGACTCATTGGTCTTTTATTCAGGGTCTCAATCTATTAAAGGTATCAAAGGTACTAGGCCGGACTTTTGGGTGTGGCTTAGGAGGCAAGGCGCTTTTTCACCTCTATTAATGAAATCTAATGCAACAAGGTGTGGTTAGTTCAGTGGAAAATGTTGAATACAATAAGAATTTCAACAAGTTATCAACTCAACTAAGCATAACGCCATTCTAACATCAACAATCATTGGAACAAAATTTTAATTTCTCATACTGTAAGCTGGGCATTACAAAAAAAAAGTTTTCTGAAAATGAGAAACTGAAAGCATGAACAAGAAACTAAAAACATGAATTATATTGTAAAAAAAAAACTAACTAGCAAGTCATTCAACAAAACAAAATAGACTTGCTCAAAACATAAATCAACACTTCCTTCCTTAATTCTCCCCCCAACCGAATTCTACATTTTCCTCAATGTGGTTATGGAATGTAAATTTAAGGGAGGAAGTGATACCTCCTTGGAGAAATGCAATCGGTTGCGGAGAGGAGGAACCACATGAAACAAGCAAAAAAAGAGAGAAGTGTTAAACCAAAATATTAACAGTAAAAAATATGATCATGCTACAAGAATGGAAATCACAAAGATAAAAATATGCTTCCCAAAGAGGCCTTATTCACTTCATTCGGGCTTCAAATGATCAAGTTGGA
The DNA here is from genome assembly GCA_016808115.1 of Tetrastigma voinierianum. Classification (NCBI taxonomy): domain Eukaryota; kingdom Viridiplantae; phylum Streptophyta; class Magnoliopsida; order Vitales; family Vitaceae; genus Tetrastigma; species Tetrastigma voinierianum. Next base: position 707,941 of record JAEQBH010001782.1, read on the forward strand.
AGAAGAAAAGAGAAGTTAAAAGTGACCAATTGGAGAATTTTGAAAATTACGCCTTTATCATAATCTCAAAAGTGTTCTTTCTAACTATATTTAGATTCTACACTCTCTAAGCTTTCCAACGATACCAAGATCACCCAAAACGGAGTTCGGATGAAAAAGTTATGGCCAAAAGAAAATAAGAGGGCAGAATTTTCACAAGTCCGCGAAATTTTGCACTACGATTTTTTTTTAAGATAAATAATTTATATATATTTATATATATATATATATATATATATATATATATATATATATATATATATATATATAGTGATCCATATGCCATACTAAAGGGATCCTGCGGTGGAAATATGCTTCCCTACGTAATTTTTGCAGTCGTATTTAATGCTATACTGATCCTACGAATTTTGCAACTCCGCTGAAATTTCCGCAAAATTTTGCTACAACTATAAATTTTCTCTGCTTGCCTAGACCTCCTCCCTCAGGCCAAATTAAGCATAAACCTGTAAAAATAAGCCAATAAAAATTTTAAAAAAAAATGCAGGAAAATGAAAAATGAGCTAAAAACAAGGTTTAAATTGAAATTAGAGAAAATCTAAAAAGAAAAATTAAATAAATCAAAATAAAATAAAACAAAAAAAAATCAAAACAAAAAGTAGGGGAGACTGAGTCCCCCCCAAACCAGTTTCTCAAGCCGTTGGAGGCTGCTAGAACTAATGGAGCTGGTGGAATTGCTGAGGTCTAAGTGCTCCAAATCTGAACCAAGATAGTTTCGGTATGAGCCATCCGTTGTGCCATGTAGTTTAAGCAGCTGCTAATGTCTGTGATGTAGTGGTGAAAGTTTGAATAGAGGCCACTAACTTCCTAAGGTTTTGTGCAGGCAATGAGATGGGATGGCCTCAACTTTAGCAGTAGGTGCTTCAGGTGTAGAATGTGCTACATGTGTAAGCAGGATGTGCATTGGGTTAGGAGAGGGTGTTGCTAGTAGTGGGTTGTTGGTGGCTTGGGCAGTGGCACTAGGATTCAATTTTGTGGGAAATAGTTTAAGAATAAGCTTTTGGGGCTCTTCCACTGCTTCCTTTCTACTGCCTTCCTCAGTCATCAATAGGGAGAGTGCTTCATTCTTTCTCAATGGACAAAAAGCAGCACAAATGTCTGAGGATTTAGATAACCCTTCAAAAAATTATGTAAAAGTCTCTATCAGCTCTTTTTGCAGCTGTTGTTTACAATGCTCCTTCACTGTGGTGTCAATCAGGCACTCTTCCTCTGGATTCTCTTCCTCTTGATGAATATGCTGCTAATTGGTGAGCCTTGAAATGGAGTACTGCAGAATGTCAATTTTCTGATCAAGGTCATTTTGAAGCCCATCTAATTTTTGGTTTGGAGAGCTCTCCATAGTATCAATTCTTTGATTTGTTTGGACATTCACCTCTCTCTTCTCCTCTATAAAATTACCCACCAATTTGCTTAAGGTCAGTATTGCTTGCTCAATTGAAGAAGTTAACTATGGAGGTTGTGATGGCTGAGGAGTTGAAGGATACTGTGGATGTGTAGGAGGTGCATACTATGGAGGTCTTGGTTTCCATGAGAAATTTGGGTGGTTCCCCCAACTATGGTTGTAAGTACTACCATATCGTGCATTAGTTAGAGGCACAATGCAAGAGGGTGCTTTCACCCACAAAGGGTGCATGTGATCCCTCATATACCTAAATGCATTGAGGTTCCTCTCCACTCCCTACTGGCTCTACTACTCTTCATGTGGGGGTTCCATTGGATCAAAATTAAGGCTAACTCTAGAATCCATTCCCTGTGGGAAATTGACTTTGATTATCCTGCCTTCTGAGTTTCTAACCCACTGTAACCTGCACCCTATAACTTGTGATGAGGATCACAAGTGTTCAGTGTGTTGTCATTTGCACTTAGGCACCATCCCCAACAACGGCGCCATTTGATTGGAGTCAGTTTGAGGTTCGTGAATCAACAAAATTTATACCTAATACCTCTTATAGTCGTAGCATTGCTATTTCAATATAGTGACTCTAGGATCGTCCACAGGGATGGGTGTTCTTCGCGTAAATGACTTACATTGAGATTCAAAATGGTGAATTTATTTTGGATTTTGGGGTTTTGTAAAAACAGTGGGTTGTGATGGTTGCAAACTGAAAATAAAATAAGAAAAAATGTAAAAGAGAATTCCTCATGTTAGGTCATCAGTTAGTCTAAAGTAGGCTTCTCGGGTCTTTTCCTCATGTTAGGGAGGATGACATATGGTCATCTCCCGAACCAGTTCTTCATTTAGCTATAAAAACTGACCCTAAATAACTATCCTTTGAAAATGGTATTCACTGAGCATTAGTGGTCCCACACAGTGGAGAACAAGTCTCCTTGACTCACCTTCCAATGACTAATAGATGGTATCCACGCAACCCGCAGATCTAGCAATGCATCCACCGAACCCTAAAAGATTATCACTCTGATCAACAAGATAGAAGGAATCTAAACCTAGAGTTCAAAGGAAACACATAAATTTCATTGAGTACCTGCGTGAAAACCATGAAACCCCTCAACTTGCCTTAGATCATTTGCCCAATGACCTTCCTCTTCAAGGAGAAAGAGGTTCTAGCCACTCATTCTCTGAGTTGTCATCCTTAGAGGGTGTTTGGCTAGTGAGAAAATAAGAGAAAGTGAGAGAAAATGAGAAAAGCGGGAAAATACTGAAAGCTTCCCTCCAAAAATCTGTACAAAGGTGAAAAGTTTCCTTACAATGTCTTGTCTACGGGCTTTTATAGCCAAACCCCAATACAAATTACCAAAATAACAAAACAAACACTATTACAATGAAGTAAATCGAAGACAAAAAAGGACAAAAAGAAGTCAAATAGTCAAAAGCAGCAGGAAACATGAATAGTGGCAGGCAATTTCACAAGGCAAGGCAATTTCGTAGCCCTTGCAAAATTTTGCAAGGGCTGCGTAAATTCTCAGAGTCTCCCGCAAAATTTCATAGGATTGCGGGGCCTCACAACTTCTTGTGAAGCAGCCCTCGCAAAATTCACTGTGGTTGCACTCATAGTGGGTTGCAACTTAGCAAACCCTTGTGAAATTGCAAGTTCGCAACCCTTGTGAAATTGCAAGGACTGCTGCATCTCTCTTCTAGTTCTTCCTTTTTCTACTCTGATTCCAAATGATTTCTTCATGCCTGAGTTGAATCCCTATCTATAGTATAAATAGCCTGCAAAAACAACAAAACTTGCCATAACATTTTATTAGCAGCATTGCAAGGTCCTTAACATGCCAACTGGGTTAATTAGGCTGATTACTATGCAAAAAGTCTCAAATTTGGTATTAATAAGGGTTTCAAAAAGCACTATTCGGGCAGCAACCCAAACGCATTACATCACCAATTCAATGAATCATGCCACAACAACGTTCCCATCCATGGTGTGCGGATATGGTTAATAAGTGCGTTAACGGCGCCGCGGCGCCCCACCAAGAAAGTGGCAGTAACACCACCATGCCGACATAAAGCTAAACGAGCAAATAAGTACCATTCCATTTGATTCAAGAGACAAAAGAAAAGGTGAATATGATTAGAGAAAGATTGAAAGTAGCCACAGATAGACAAAAGTCTTACGCCGACTCAAATAGAAAGGAAATTCGATATGAGATCGGCAAAAAAGTGTTTTTGAAAGTATCGCCTTGGAAGAAAGTCATGAGATTCGGGAAATATGGCAAGTTGAGCCCTGAGTTCATTGGGCCGTATGAAGTGATAGAGAAAGTGGGTCCAGTGGCATATCGATTAGCTTTACCTCCGGAGTTGGAAAAGATCCATAATGTCTTCCATGTGTCAATGCTAAGGAGGTATAGGTCAGACTCATCACATGTAGTCTCTTCAAAGACAATTGAGCTTAGACCGGATTTGACGTACGCTCGAGAAGTGAGAGAATTGCGGAACAAGTAGATTCCATTGGTCAAAGTGTTGTGGAGAAACCATAAGACAGAGGAAGCCACGTGGGAAAGTGAAGAAGCTATGAGGCAACAATACTCGCAACTGTTCAATGAAGGTAATTTCGAGGACGAAATTCTATTAAGGAAGGGAGAGTTGCAACGCCCTGAAAATACTCTAACGGTTTTATAACATATTTAGGGTATAAAATAAATTAAATTGTATTTTTCTGGAGTTTAAATTTCTAAAAAATGAAAATTAATAAAATAAAATAAAAAATCCAAAAATTTTATAGGAGTCAAATAAATTTGGTAAAAATGTCAAATGAGGACCCAAGGGTTATAAATGAAAAAGAATAAATGCCAAAGTGAGAATATTGAGAAATGGAGTGTCAAATAGGGAGAATAGGAGGTTTTTAATGCAAAAATGAGAAAAGATTATTAAAATGTGCTAGCCAAACATAGACTTACACATAAAATTGGATAAGACCAAAATTTGGTCTTAGAATGAGCTAATTTTGGGCGTTCATATTTGAGAGCTAGGGCTCTCACATTCTGAGAAGGGAGAAACCTTGTTCAGTTGATTGTCCCCCATTTAGTCCAAGGTTTTGCAAGTAAAGTGAATGAAAAGAAGAGAAGGAAGGAAGAAGAGAAGCAAAAAGGGGAGCGAGGGTTTCAAGTTTCAAGAGAATCAAGGTTAGAAACCCTTCCTAATTCAATATTTGTTTGTTTTGGGGTTTTATTGGGTTATTTTTCAAGGTGTATTATGGTTTGGATTGGTGTTGAGGAATTTTTGTATAAAGGAAATGTTGGGTTTTTAAGGCAGATGCTGTCAAAATTTTCCAAAACCCATGTTTTTGTTTTGGCCATAACTCATCCAAATTGAGTGATTCAAAATTATGGGCAAACTAGACTTCTACGAGAACAAATCTCCCTTAAATAATTGCATCCAAATTTGGACCCCATTGAACCCAGAAAATTCGTCAAAGTGAGGCTACGTTTTAGTCGGTCTAGTTCAGTTTGATGGAGTTTAGTGTTTCGGAATACTTTTGGTATTTTAGGCCCTTAAGTTGAGTTTCACACTCATCCAAATTGGGTGATTCAAGAATTTACGTAGCCAAGCCTTGCTAGACTTCTAGGAGAATACATTTTCCTGAAATACGTGTATTCAAATTTGAACCCCATCAGACCTAGAAATTTGTCTACAGTGAGCTTTGTTTTTGGGCAAATTCTGGTTCTATGTTGAAAATAGAATAATCTCAAATGTTTAGGACATATCTGGAGTTTCGGTGCTCTGAATTGGATGATTCCAATTTTTGAATAAAATAGATTTATTGAGAAACAATGGACTTGAAGGAAGGTAAAATATGGCTCATTTGTTCCTAGAAAATTTTACTAGTGAAAGTGTGTTGGGTAGAAAACAACCCTAACTATAAACTTAAATAAGCCAACTGATATTGCTCTCTAATTATGATGGATTAGGGGTTGGCAACGAGGAAAACCCGAATTGAAGTTGAGATTCCAAGGATAGGAATCAAAGTGCGACGACCGTTTTGGTTCGTTATCTATTCTTCTCTTCTTATTTCAAGTATCAAAATTTTTTGGTAATTATTGAAATGATTTTCAATAAATTGCATATTGATTTATTTTAAGTGATTTGAGAAAATTGATTGTGAAATGATTGCCAAGAAAAAAATTGCATGAGTATTGAAATGTGTTATTTGAGTATAAATGTATATACTGTGTAAAATTTCTATAGTGATATTTAATACTCTTAATAAAAGGTCTGTCATATTGATTAGAGATAGATTGGTATACCAATAAAGGTCAAACTAGTAGTCTTTATGAGCAGACATAATATAGTGTCACTCACGTCCAGTAGCCAGGTAGGAAAGCAGTATACGTAGTGGTCACAAAATGAATTTTTATAACCGGTCGAGCCCCAGCGGAACCATTTTACTATGTTATAAAACCTTTTATATCGACACTGCGGCTCGTGGGGCAGATCCTAGTGATTACCGTTTATCCTACTCACTGAAAACATTTGGCTGAATTCGTTTAAAAGGACAAAATTATAAGAATATTTATGAAAAGCATGGTTGAGTTTTTGAATGAGTTATTGCATATGAGAAGTGCGTATTTGGAAAAATCAATGAATTGTAAATAGATATATATGTATATATATATATATATATATATATATATATATATATATATATATATATATATATATATATATATATATATATATATATATATATATATATATATAATTATTGCATTGCATTTATCATTCAATAAGGTTTAAAAGCATTGCTTTAGAAAAGTCGCATGATTTGTGTTAAAATAAAATGAAAAGAGAACTATATAGAACCACTAAGCATGAAAATGTTTAGCACGTTGTTTTTATCATCACGCATGTACCTAGTGAACATGTTCAAAAGCTGCGAATCGATGCAAGTGCGAGTCTCAAATTAAAGCCGCACGGAGTAAGTAAATCTCGGAGCCATGCATACATAAAACATTGAGTCTTAAAACTGAAGTCTATTTTATCCATTTTACGCTTGTTTTTTAGTATTTTCAGAGTTATTTTAATGTCAAATTATGGAATATTTACAAACTTTGTGTTTTGCAGGTATTAATTCAAAAAGGAGATATTTCCAACAAGAAAGAAGAACAAAACAACATTTGCAGTAATCTATGTCGCAACTGAAATTTGTGTGTCACGATAAACTTCTAAGAAATTACCAAAGAAACCGTGTCACAACAACATTTCCTGTGTTGCAACAACATAATCTAATTGTTGACAATTGAACTAGGTAGTGACAAAAGACAGCACATCATGACAGAGAATGGGAAAAACATATGCTAGTCAGCTGGGAAAAAAATAGTTTATGTTGCAACATAATGCTGAACTTAAGGCAGAATATCTATCATGAAAGAACCCTCTTCTATTGCGACACTGACTTCTGCAACATGGAAAAGTTTTTTGAGACAAAAAAGATTCTGGAGAAGAAGTTTAGGTCACGACAAGAAAACTAGGTCGCGAAAAATGGTGCTTAATGGATGAACTGACCTGGTTGCAACAAGGAGAATCAATGTTGCAACATACTTCAAGCTTAAAAGGTGTTTCGATGTCACCACAAAGATCTTTAGGTCACCAACATAGAAATCAACTGAACAAAGAAATGTCCTATTGTGATAGGAAATATGAGTCGCGACACGAAGACAGGCTGAAGGCAGAAAAGTTATGTCGCAGCCAGAAAAACTATGTCGCGATAGGAAAATATGTTGCATGCAGAAGAGTGTCATCGTGACATAACATATTGGGGTCGCGAAATGCAAAACATCCTTAACACAAAATTCTTGGTCGCAACATCAAAATGGAAGTTTACCTTGAGGAAAGCGAGGGCTAAGTAACCATGAGAACTCTGTCATGACAGACTTTTTTTTTGAATCGTGACGAGAGATAACAATAATACAAGACAGTGTTGCAACAAGAAATAGAACATAAATGTTGTCGCGACAAGGAAAGCTGGGTCGCTACACCAATTTGAAGAAGTAGCTCAACATCATTGTCGTGACCAAGAAAACATTATCGCGACTGAAATCCTAGGAAGAACATGGAAACTTGGGTCACCACACCAACTTGCCGAAGCTGCATTGAAACTGTGTTGCGACATGATTATCGATGTTGCAACATAATTATTTGAGGAATGGACAGAATATTATCTCGACAAAGTTATCATACTGAAGGAAAGAAAAAATGTCTACTTAAGTATATGTTGTCCGCGACTAAAAAGAATGGCGAGATCTTCAAGTCATGACGAACGGTATACTTGCAACGAGGACTGCTGACAAAAGAACCTGAAGCTAAATACAGCGACTGACTTTTGGAGTCCGCGACTAAGAGAGCCGATCTTGGCGAAAATTTAGGGATTCATAAAAGAAGCATTGAAGTTAAGGCCCAAACTTTTAGGGCTTTATAAATAGAAATGACTGCGAAAATCGAGTCAGGCGGTTAGCAACGACGAACCAAAGTACTTGGGGAGTTGAGGACTCTTTTTTTTTTCTTTTTTTTCTTTTCTTCGTAGATTAGCGTTAGCATGATATTTTGATTCTTTAATGGATCTGGGGCAATAATATTATTCACAAGTTTTGAAGTTGAAATTTAATGTTCAAATTCATTTACAATTACTGTTTGAATGCAATGAACTCCAGACAAATGCTGGAACTCATTTCTTTAGTTGATTGCAGTTACAGTGGAATTTTCCTGATCAGTATTTCAATGTATGCTGTAATCCAAATTTCAAGAACACAACTTCCACTGGGAAAGATCTGATGTTAGTTATGGTATTTTCTACAAAATGAGAAGAAAATTTCCTAAGTTGAATTTTGAGTTTATTTGGATGGTGTTGTTATTGATATTAATTGTTCCCAATTTTAGTAGCTTATACCCATAAAAGGACTATTGTTTGGCTCTGATTTCCAAGAGGCCCTCTGAGTGACACAGAGATAGAGATTCTTGAGCTTGGGCAGGGTTTACTTGGGGTATGTTAGGTTGTATTGAAGAACTAATGGACTCAGGTTACCCAAGATAAATCCTCAATTTGCTCATGGTTTGAGACTGGATTAAGTGATATATCAATTAAATCAATAAGAGATCTCTCCTTGGTCTAGAAGAATGATCTTGATCCCACGTTAGCATGAGATCTAATCAAGGAAAGAGAAAACTCTTTCAAATCTTAAGGATGAAACTTCATTCTTGTTGTAGAAATCTTGCAATTGTCTTGTCTTCGGAAGCAAGAAGTCTGCAATCATAATGGGTATGAAGTATTGGAAAATAAAAATACCTAGATCTTATAGAGAAATTCTATTTACAAGTAATTGACTAGAATCATGTTTCAGAAATGAACATGAACCTCTACTCAGTTAAAAGTATGGTTAGAGGAGGCATCCAAACTATACTACCTTGCCTCTTGACAAATTCAAATTCCAACTCAGGGGAATATAAAATGAGAATAGGATGCAGGAATTGACAATTTCACAACAGTGAAATCCCAGTGTTTACTTCCAGCAATAATCTGGTTCAGTCCAGTTTACATTTACGATTTATTTTTTTCTTTTATATTAAATGAAGGATTCTAGTTCTTAAAATTCTTATTAAGTTACTAAATTTTAATCTAAATTAGACGTTCAAATACTGTAGAACTTGAGTAGTTGGGGTAGTTGAAGTTTAAATTTCTTTCAATCTCCGTGGGAAAAATATCCAAACTTATAGGTCCATATTATTACTTGTACGACCTATGCACTTGCATTTTTTAAGACCAAAGTAATTTTTAATTGAATTTAGTGACAAAATTATTCTTCTTATGAGCATACAATGTACTTATGGTCATCAAGTTTTTGATGTTGTTACCTAGGATTCTAGTTAGTCTTCTAGTAATGGTTTCAATAATTTGAATATGCACAACTTTTGGTCAAACAAGTTTTTGGCGTCGTTGCCGGGGATTCTAGTTAGTCTTCTTGTAATGGTTTCAATAATTTGAATATGCACTACTTATGGTATGAATAAGTTTTTGGCATCGTTGTCGGGGATCGAAAGAATTTAAAAATCAATATCCTGAAAAAATAGATAAATTCTAATTTGGACATTTTTCTTTGTTTTACAAAAATTTCAGAAAATCAACAAAAATAGTTTTAACAGTAGTGGCTAAATAAGCTACTGGTCTTTTTGGAAGCTTGATGAATATACAATTTTTATTATCACTGACTCTATTTGATCTTAGTGTGTTTCCACTTTCAAGAGAATATTAAATGCACAGAAAATCAGAAGCAGAATTGCTGCCTCTTGATACATAAATTTAAAGAACCCTGAAAAATCTGAGAAAAACTACCAGTGCTGAAGATAGAAGTATGGCTAATCAAATAGAAAGATTGCAGACTATTCCAAAAGAAGAAGAAGTAGAGAGACCATAGAGGCCTAACACAATGGAGGAATTTTGGAGGCCTATCATTCAAGAAGAGTACTCTGCTGTGAGACAACCCCATATTGAAGCAAACAACTTTGAGATGAAGCCATCTTTGATTACAATGGTGCAGCAACACCAGTTCAGGACACCCTTTAGAAGATCCAAATGAGCACTTGGGGAGATTTATGAGGATGATAAACAACGTGGCCCAGATGAAGTAAGACACGATGTAATAAAGCTTCAACTCTTCCACTTTCTCATTGAGATGTGGCGATAACTTGTTGATTCATTACCCCGTTAGGATCGATGAATACTTTGGAAGAACTGGTGGAGGCATTCATGAGCATATTTTTCCCTCAAGCTCTCACTACTGAGAGAAGAGGAGAAATCATTGTGTTCAAGCAAGGGGAGGATGAGAGTCTCTAAATATCATGGGAGAGGTTCAAGAGATTGCTGAAGAGGTGCCCTATGCATGGGATAGATCTAACAACTCAGATGGACATTTTCTACCATGCCATGAACTATACCTCCAAGGGTATAATTGATGCATCCTGCTATGGAGGTTTTAAAAGAAGAAGTGCAAAGGAGGCAAGGCAAGTAATTGAAGACCTTTCCAAATGCAACTACAAGACTCCATTTGAATCTTTAGGGAGCAGCAACAAAATAAGGGGAAATGGTCTCATTGGATTGGATAGAACTACAGCCATAGAAGCTGACTAGATCTGCGATGTGGAAACAATTTGAGTAGCGTGAGGAGAAGGTTTTCTTGCACATAAAGTTGGAGCAGGTGAGAAGAAATGAGAAAGCAGTCTTTGAGGGGTATGAGGAAGAAGAGCTCTACCCGGGTTGAGGAGGCCACGGTACTAAATGCAAACAAGAGTTATACTTTTAAGTAACCTGACACGCCTACACACTACAGTCCAACACTAAGAAACCATGAAAGCTTTTCATATGGTGGAAAAGCACAATAGGGAACTAGATATGAGTAGAACCACTATCAGGCTTACACTCAACCTGGGTTTCAGCAACAGTAACAACAACATCAACAGAGGGAAAGCAGAGCAAATTATAAGGGTCAGAAAAGCACTCCATCCTTTGAAGATCAGATGCTTAATTTCATGTCAGATAACAAAAGGATTTTGAATCTGCATGAGAAGAAATTTTCTGACCTTAAAAATTTCCAAGCAAACACAACAGTATTTTAGGCAAACACCAATGCTTCTTTGAAGAATTTGGAGATGCAGCAGCTCAGCTAACACGCAAAGAGCCTAAGGATTGTATGGCAGTGACTCTTAGAAGTGGCAGGTAGTTAGATTAAAGGAGAATAGAAAGGAAGAATACTAATGAAGAGAAAGAAGCTGAGATTGGAGAAGAACATGAGCAGAATAGTTTAGAAGCTACAGAGAAGGAGAAGTCAGCAGAACCACATCCCAAGCAGCAGGGAAGGAAGGAAGGAGTGAAAGCCTATAATCCTCCAGTTCCATTCCCTCAAAGGCTATAGATGGCAAAACTAGAGGAGAAATTCTCTAAATTCTTAAACATGTGTAAGGAGATAGAGATCAACATTCCCTTCTCAGAGGCATTAGCTCAAATCATTATGCAAAATTCATGAAAGATCTGTTGAGCAAAAATAGAAAGTTTAGTGAGGAAGGGATAGTGAGCTTAAATGCAATCTACAGTGCAGTAATACAGAAGTCCATTCTAGAAAAGCAAGATCGAGGAGCGGTTTCAACATACCTTGCATGGAATTAGAATCTTGACATGGGAAAACGCGTGATTACGGAGCCCGACATCAACCCAGTGCCTATGCATTGCTAAAAGACTAAGTTTGAGGAGCTTACTCCCGGCCATGACCCTACCGGATGAAGGTAGACGGGGACATTGGCCCGTCTAAGGGGTATCCTTGAAGATTTCTTGTCAGGTGGGAAGATTTGTCTTTCCGGTGGACTTCACATAGTCATAAATATAGGAAGACAAACAAGTTCCTTGCACATTAGGAGAGAGACCCTTCTTAAGCGACAAGAAGCGGCGATGATTGATGTGAAAAAAATAGAAGCCCGACTCTCAGGTTGGAGATGAAGTAGTGCATTTCCAGTGCAATAATAGTCTAAGCAACCCGGAACTTCGAAGTGCGTGTGAATTTGTGAAATAAAAATTCGTATCGGGTTACGAAGCCACGACCACTAATTGTTATTTTAAATTTAATGAATGAGAATGAGATGAATTTCAATTATCTTCGAAACATCTTGAAGTTGAATTTACGAACACCAATTTAAAAGAAAGGTCGGTATTCGATATTAGAAGAAACCGGTCTGAGAAGGATCTAGCAGTTATGAAGAAGAAGTGGAAATTTAGAAGAAAATAAAGTTAGAAAAGGTTTAATACTAAAGGAATTGCCTTAACATTTAAAATATGCCTTCTTACAACTAGAAAAAGGAAAGCTAGTGATTATTTCAGCTGGATTAACTAAGCTGGAAGAGCAAAGACTGCTGGAGACTCTCAGAAAATATAAGGAAGCAATAGCTTGGTCTATAGAAGATTTGAAAGGAATCAATCCCCTTGATGCAGCTATGCATAAGATCCTGTGGAGAGAATGCTAGAACTTCTGCCAGAGCATCGAGAGAAAGGCTTAATCCAGGTAATGAAAGTAGTTAGAAAAGAAATCTTGAGAAATGGCTAAATCTGGGAGGGCTTCATATATGTAATTTCAGACAATCCTTGGGTAAGCCCAGTACATGTGGTTCCCAAGAAAGGAGGATTCACTGCTATCAGAAATGAGAAGAATGAATTGATTCCTATAAGAACTATGATAGGATGGAGAGTGTGCATAGATTACAGGAAACTAAACACTGCTACCATAAATGACCATTATCTTCTACCTTTCATTGACCAAATGTTAGACAGGTTAGCAAGGCACTCTCATTACTATTTTCTTTATGGATATTCTGGTTAGAACCAAATTGCTATAACCCTAGAGGATCAGGAGAGATCAACATTTACATGTCCTTATGGTACCTTTGCCTTTAGAAGGATGCCATTTGGATTATGTAATGCTCCTACCACCTTTCAAACATGTATGATGTCTATATTTTCTGATTTGGTGGAAGAGGTTGTCAGAGAAATATTCATGGATGATTTCTTAGTATATGGATCGAGTTTTGAAGATTGTGCGAAAAAACTTAGAAAGCGATACTTCGAGGTGTCAGACAAGAATCAGCTGGCGGGAAAAATGTCATTTCATGGTAGCGAAGGTATTTTCTTGGGAGCCTGAATTTACATTTCTTGGGTTGAAGTAGATCAAGTAAAGATTGTTGTATAAAAACTCTCATGCCACCTATAACGAGTAGAAAGACATAGAAGCTTCACCGGGACATCTTGGATTTTATAGAAGATTCATTAGGATTTTCAAAATCTCAGGACCATTGTGTAGCGCTGAGAAAAGATACACAATTTTATTTTGATGAATCATACAAATCTACATTTGAGGAAATTAAATCCAGATTAGTATCATCTCTCATCATGTTGACACCAGACTAAAGAATGAATTCGAAATTATGTGTGATGCTAGTGATTATGCAATGGGAACTGTATTGGGATAGAGTACTGAAAAGATATTCAGGGTTATATACTATGCTAGCAAAACATTCAAGGCCGCAAGAAAACTTCATTCACCTGTGAGAGAGAAGGAGATCAGCGATAGTTTTTCTTGTGAAAAATTCGGGCCTTATATATTGGGGTCCCATGTTTGGTATACACAATGAATCATCTTTGCAATTAAATATCTAATGGCAAGAAGGATCTGAAAGCGAGAGCGATTAGATAGGTGCTCTTGTTCTTGAGTTTGATCATGAAATCAAAGACAAGAAGGGTAATGACAATGTGAAAGAAGATCACTTGTCTAGATTAGATAGAACTACTGAAACAAAAAAGGGAGCAGAAATAGCATAAATTTTTCCTGATGATCAGCTATTGATGTTGTTAGTACAAACACCCTGGTATGCTGATATTGTCAATTACTTATCTTATGGAATTATGCCATGTGAATTCAGCTACCATCATAAGAGGAAACTGAGAAATGATTGCAAATTATATATATGGGATGACCTACTATTGTATAGAAGAGGAGCAGACATGATCATAAGGCAATGTGTCCCAGAAACATAACAAAGTGGTATTATGGAAAAATGTCATGCATCACCATATAGAGGACACTTTGTAGGAGACAAGACAACCTAGAAAATTATCCAATCAGGATTTTATTGGCCTACTCTATTCAAAGACTGTTTTGAATGGGTAAAACATTATGATGCTTGTAAGAGAATGAGCAACATAAGCAGAAGAAATGATATGCCCCTGCAGGGAATTATGGTGGTGCAGATTTTTTATGTATGGGGTATGACTTTATAGGACATTTTCCATCATCATTTAGCAATATATACATTCTCCTAGCTGTGGATTATGTATCCAAATGGGTGGAGGCAACAACTTGTCCCAGAAATGATGCCACTATAGTTGTTGGGTTTATACAAAGAAATATTTTAAGCAGATTTGGGGCACCCCGAACAATCATCAGAGATGAGGGAAGCCATTTTGCAAATAAAGTCTTTGAAAAACTCATGAGCAGATATGGGATCAAACATATGATGGGATTGTCTTATCACCCTCAGTCAAATGGGAAAGCTAAAATATCCAATAGGGAGATAAAGAAAATTCTAGAGAAGGCGATGTCTGGCAGAAAGGGTGATCTATAAAGTTAGATGATGCAACGTGGGCTTATAAGGCGCAAAACTCCCATTAGGTGTCCCCATACATAATTGTATATGGAAAACCTTGTCATCTTCCTTTAGAATTGGAATACAAAGCTATGTGGGCCATCAAGAAATTGAACTATGATTTCCAAGCTGCCAAGGAAAAGAGACTACTCCAAATGAATGAACTAGAAGAACTGAGAAATGAATCTTATGACAATGCCATAATCTACAAGGAAAAGACCAAGAGGTGGCATGATCAGAAAATCCTAAGGAGGGAGTTCAAGGCAGGAGAACAAGTTCTCTTAGACAACTCTAGGCTCAAGCTCTTTCTAGGGAAACTGAGATCAAGATGGAGTGGTCCACATACAGGGTTAACAAGTACACCCTTTAGAGCAGTAACACTAAAGACTGGATCTGGAAATGAATTCAAAGTAAATGGTCAGAGGTTAAAGCATTATCTTAGAGGAACCATACAGGAAGTAGATCCAGATTTTTAAAAGAGAAAAGAAATTGACTGAAATGAAGACACTCAGCAGCCAATGTCTAGCTAAGGACGTTAAACTAAGCAGCTTCTTGGGAGGCAACCTAAGCTGAATTTAATTTGTATTATTTTTCTTATTTGCTTAGATTGATGTTGATTATTTTTCTATGATTTTGGATTATTAAATTTTGATTTGGTTAGAAGTTTTTGGAATATTGGTAATTTTCTAAAATTTTCTATTTATTTGTGGATAGGAAGAATAACCGAGAATCATATTTTATTATAAGGCACCCTGCTTCAAGCTAAATTGTGTAGAAAATGACTAACAGGGGTCGTATTTCTCATTCCCTAAACTTATTTGTAATAACAATACATATCTTAAGTTGGGAGAGTTTGCTTCCAATTCCTTGAATGTTATGTTGATGTGTTGAGATAGTTGTTCATGAGTGAATTGATGATTTTCTATTGATAAATATGTCTTCAAAATGCTTGAATTGAAAATTTTGACTGAGTTGTGAGTGATTAACTGAATTGGAAGGCAGTTTTAAGTTGTAGAAAATTTTGGGAAACAATCCTTAGTCGCGACAATGAAATTTATGTCACGACATTGTTTTATGAGTGAGGAAAAAGGGCTGTCGCAAAAAGAAATTTAATGGTCAAGGCAATTTATAAGAAGATTAGGTCGCGACATTAAAAGTTCGATCGTGACATAACTCACTAAAATATGATGTCATGACATTGTCTTTCCTGTTGCGACAAGAATTTTTTAAACTAAAGTAAATGGCCAGTAAAGGAAGCAATGAGTGCGACCACCTTCAATCGATGTCTAACCCACTTTTCTTGTTCGCGAAACCAATTTAATCACGATAATTTTCTGTCGCGACCAGGTGTATCCTATTGGCAATTATTGAGTTCAATGACATGTGTCGAGACAAAATTTTCTAATGTCAGGACTATTCATTGTTGCGACCAACCTAAACAGTGTCACGACATGAGGTTTTAAATAATAAAGACTGAAGCGAAAATATTAATTTTGAGGGTCACAAAATAAATTCGCGATTAAATTAAAGGTTATTGTTGTGACCTAATCATTGGTGTCGTGACCTGAAGTGGCTTGGTCATTTATTGAGTCATAAAGCGAGTTCTCAAGCGAAGCCTCCTCATTGCTGTATCACTCTGCTCTCACCAAATCTCACCTTTCTCTCATCTCACTTCCTAAAAACCCTAGACTTGAGGACCTTGTAAACCCCAGTCCAAATTTCTGTCGATGGTAGAACCAGGACAGTAACCATCGGAGGTGCGAAGGCACAAAACCACCTTTCGAGGAAAGAGAAAGAAAGAAAGAAGAAAGGTTGAGCAAGCTAAAGAAGCGAGGAAGACAAATGAGCTTTCATTTTTCGGATAGAGTTTACTCCTTCTAGAAAGAGAATCTGAGCGATAAAGGTTTTATTAGAGAAAGGGGGTTCAGTACTTTCATCTCACCGTTTGTAAAGATCATCGAAAAGAGGGGTTGGAACCTGTTCTGCAAGCACAAGCCACCTGGTTATGCTGCAATGGTTAGGGAGTTCTACTCCAATATGATAGACATGAAGAAAGATGCGGTGTATGTCAGAGGAGTATGGGTCCCCATGGGTCATGAAAGGATTAACGAGGTTATGCAAATCAAGGATCCCAGTAGATTACAGAAATCCTGAAGCTGTCGGAAGACAACCATGGAAGAATAGTGGATTTCTTTGGCGGGTGGGAATGGAAATGGAACTCAGCGAAAAATCCTCGTGAATCCATTATGAGGTTCCTTGCGGGAAAAGCCAAGGTGCAGTTTTATTTTTATAACCTGTACAATTCTACCAAAGCATCTTTGCATAATAAGGGAGAATGAAGCCATCATCTTATATGCCTTGTTGAAGGGTTATAAGTTTGATGTGGGGAAAATAATTGAAACATCTATCAAAATCTTCCAAAGATTATCAAAGGGGGCGACCCCAATCTCTGACAACCATCTTGAGACTACGTATTCGGCTAGAGTAAAAGGGTATGGGCAAAAGGAAGCCTTCCATAGGATTCTCCTTTATTTGTGTGAAGTCATCAAGTTAAAGAGCAGAAAAAGGAAGGAGATGGAGATTGTAGATGTTGTAGAGGAGCCTCGGGAAGAAGAAGAAGAATAAGTGGGGATGGAACATTTCCCAGGGAAAAGCCAGTTGCCAGTTGAAGATGAGTTTCATAGCAAAATAAGTCTAGTATTTAAATCTCCTCCTCATGTAAGGGAAAACTTTTCTGAACCAGTAGAGTGCTCCAAGGGCAACACAAGAAATAAAGAAATCATGGAGATGCTAGTTTCAATGAAAATAGAAATGCAGGAGAGAGAGAAAATGTGGGAACAACAACAGAGGATCAAAGAAGAATTTCTGGAGGCAGACTTCAAAACAAGAGAACAAAGACAGGAACAACTTCTCAAGCAGAGGGAAGAGGAATGGAAGGAAGAAATGAGAGAAAGAGTACTTATGTGAAGATTGGATTCAAAAATACAGTCCTTCTACAATGAGCATCTAAAAAGGGATGAAGATGAGTTGACCTTTTTAGACAAAAGAGAAGAAAAGTTGGAAGGAAGCATGCTGCAGAAGACAGAGGGGTTCAAGTATCTCTACAAGGAACGGTTCAAGGAATTTGGGAAACTTGTAGGGAAGAGGGACATCAAGGAGCTGAGATGGACCAGCTCACCGACAAAAGTTATTGGAATGAAAGTGCGGATCGAGTGAATTCAAATTTAGTGAACATACTATGCTCGGCCCGAGCTTGTAGGAACCATGAATAACATAGGTATGAGGCAAGATGAATTGATCACTCAGGTGGAATATACCAATGATCATTGCCTCTTCAACAGGGAAGATCCTCTAGAGAAAGAGAAACCAAACATCTCAATACCCAAGTTTCCTCCATCTTTAGCTAGTTTCCACCTTGAACCTCTGACACAAAAAAATTCGAAATCTTCTGAAAAGAAGGGAGATGAACCCCTATAGCCTCTTTCTCTCCAAACCAAAAATTGTAATCATCCCTCTTAATAAAGTTTAACAACAATTTTCTAAAATATTTTGTGTCAAATTCTTTTTGTCTGCTGTTAATTGCTTAATAGATTATATTTTTGTTTTGAATAAATGAATGAATATGATGTGAAAAATGAGTTGGAAAGTTTGGGTTGAAATGAATAGATTACAATTGTTGATGTGTTGTATTGTTTTGAGCTGAATGCATAATCAAATGAACTCTTTTACTTGATTAGAACAACATAACAACAAACCTCAGAACCAAACTTGTGTAATTGAAATTGTGGTAGGCCTCAATGAATTGGAACAAGAAGTTGCATGTGTAAGCTAGAATGAAGTTTAAGGTTAGGATTTAAGAAAATGTATTAAATAGAATGCACAAATAAGACTTTTGAAACTGTTGTATAAACAATAAGGTTAGTGAAAGTCCTAAAAAACAATGCACATGATCAAAATGTTCCTTAACAAATTGTAAAGGATTAGGGACATCTTCTGGGTTCAGTCACAGTCAAACAATCCAAGGTCCTAGAACTTGTTAGATTATTAGTCAAGGCGAAATTCTAGGCAATACCACTAACAGGAAGTGATATAGGTCATCCTTGGAAGTTTGAGCCTTTCAAGCCTACCCTCATAATATGCATAAGCATATACTCTAGTTCCAGATTTGAGCCAATTGTCTTGTTTCTTCATTTAAACAACAAAATGAAAGCCTCAAACCCTCCTTTATTATAATCCTACAGTAAAGAACCTTTATTTGCCCAAGTTTCAGGACAGGAACTTCAAAATACAGAAAAGGACAAGTTTAGGGGAATGTTATTTTTATTTAAAAGGAAACAAGAATGAAGGATGGAAAAAGAAAAGAACAAATGAAGAAATGGAAAATAATGCATAGATTAAGTCCAAGAATTGTCTACGTTGTCGAATGGGATTAGTTTTGTCTTGTGGCCTTCTATATTAAATGATTAAGTTCTTAGGGTGTTTCAACACCTAGTACCCTATACCAAGCTGAGTATAGGGTTGCTAGCCCAAAGTTATCTAAGAGTGGTGAAAGCCTAAAGACAAGACATTGCACTAATCGCATAAAAATATTTGACAAGCTAAGAAAATAAGGAGACTTCTCTCACAAACATGCGAAACTAAAAATAGACGAGTATGTTATCACGGACAAGTTTGAGGGGAATATATTTTAGACATTAGTAGAAGAAAGAAAATGATGAAGGATAGAGGCAAGGATACACACTTGAAAGTGAGAAATCTGGGTAAATTTTAGCCTAAATTCTCCATATACCAGTGCAAGCCCGACTCTACGAGCCTAAAGAAACTGGTAGTCTTGAAGGTGGTACTTGCCTACATTAGTGGAGACTAATATGAAAAACAAGCATATGGGACTTTGAGGAGTTAAAAGAAATTATAGTTACTATGAAGAGTTCCAGAAGATTAGGTAATCCTATCAAGGAGGAAGGGAAAGAATACCACACACACGGAGAGATAAGGATTAATTGACTAAATTGTTTACATTTCAGAATTCATTAGTTTGCTTGTGACAATATTTGAAAATTTTCTTAAGTCTGAACTAAAAACTGAATTTGAAATTAAGCTACAACAATAGTTTCAATTCGAGGTTTCGGTTTTAATTAAAACAGAAAAATGTCCTTAAAATAAAGATAAATTGTTTGAGGACAAACAAATCTTCTTTTCTTTGCTTGGGGATAAGAAAAACTTTAAGTTTGGGGGAATTTGATGAGTCTTAAACTCATCTATTTTTAATCCATTTTTCTGGCTTGTTTTTAGCATTTTCAGAGCTGTTTTAATGCCAAATTATGGAATATTTACAAACTTTGTGTTTTATAGGTATTAATTCAAAAAGGAGAGATTTCCAGCAAGAAAGAAAAGCAAAATAGCAATTGTAGCAGTCTATGTCGCGATTGAAATTCGTATGTCGCGATAAACTTCTAAGCAATTACCAAAGAAGCCATGTCGCAACAACATTTCCTATGTTGCAACAACATAATCTGATTGTTGACAATTGAGCTAGGTCGTGACAAAAGACGACAGGTCACGACAGGTCGAGACAGAGAATGGGAAAAACATATGCTAGTCAGTTGGGAATAAAATAGTTTATGTTGCAACATAATGCTAAACTGAAGGCAAAATATCTATTGCGACAAAACCCTCTTCTGTCGTGACACTGACATCTGAAAAATGGAAAAGTTTGTTGAGACAGAAAAGATTCTGGAGAAGAAGTTTAGGTCACAACAAGAAAACTAGGTTGCGACAAAGGGTGCTTAATGGATGAACTGACCTGGTTGCAATAAGAAGTCAATGTTGTGACATACTTCAAGCTTAAGGTGTTTGATGTTGTAGCGAAGATCGCTGAGTCACAACATAGAAATGGTGAACAAAGAAAAGTCTGTCGCGACGGGAAATGTCAGATCGACAAGGCAGTGAAGGCAGAAAAGTTATGTTGCGACCAGAAAAACTAGGTAGCGATGGGAACATATGCTGCATGTAGAAAAGTGTCATCGTGACATAACATATTGGGGTCGCGACATGCAAAACATCCCTAACACAAAAGTCTAGGTCGCAACATCAAAAATGAAGTTGCAACAAGGAAATAGGCTAAGTGGCGATAGAACTACTGTCGCTGACAGGACTTTAGATTCATGGCCAGAAGTTACGAACAAGACAATGTTGCAATAGAACGAAACATAAATGCTATCGCGACAAGGAAAATTTGAATTCGTGACACCAATTGAAGAAAGCGGCTTCGGCATCATTGTCGACCCGAAAACTTCTTGTCGCGATTGAAATCCAGGGGAAGAACATGGAAACTTGAATTTAGCAATACCAGCTTCTTGGAAGTTTACCATACGAAACTACATTAAACATAATTATTTGAGAATACGCGGGAATATTTAATCACGACAGAGGAACTTTGTCGCCCGATAAGAGAATATATACTTAAGTAGAAAGAAAAATTTCTATGATCTGTTGTGGCAGCTCAAGCAGAATGAGCACAAGATCTTCAAAGTCGCCTTGAACTGATGCATACACCTGTGGGACCTACAACAAAGAACACAAAACTGCCATTATTGAAGACAACTGGACTAGGTAGGGATTCATAAAGAATCATTTAGAAGTTTGTGCCAGAACTTTTAAGGCTTTATAAATAAAGCATTTGCTTGAGCGAGTCGGTCAGTCGGCAAACAAAGGAATCGGAGTACACAGCGAGTAGGACTCTTTTGTGATATATGTTTGTTTTTCTTATTTTTCATTTCTTTGTATATTGATGTTAAGCGTGATATTTTGATTCGATTCTTGGATGTGAGGCAGTAATATTATTCAGAGTTTAGTTGAAATTTATCGTGGAAATTCATTTTACGATTATTATTTGAATCTGAGGAACTCAGGACATATGGTGAACTCATTTCTTTAGTTTGATTTTTGCTGAGTCATAGTGGAAATTTACGTCGATATTTCAATGTATGTTGTAATCCATTTTTCAAGAACACAACTTCCACGAGGAAAGATCCGATGCTAGTTATGGTCTTTTCTGCAAAATGAGAAGAAAATTTCCTGAGTTGAATTTTGAGTTTATTTGAATGGTGTTGTTATTGATATTAATTGTTCCCAATTTTAGTAGTTTATACCCATGAAAGGACTGTGTTTGGCTCGATTTCCGAGAGGCCCTCCCTAAGTGACACGAGAGATGATTCTGAGAGCTTAGACCAGTTACTTGGGGGTATGTTAGACTAATATTGAAGAACTAATGAGCTCTGAAAGGTTACTTAGATAAATCCTCAATTTGAGAATGGGTTGAGTGATATATCAATTTAATCAATTAGAGATCTCTCCTTGGTCTGAAAGAATGATCTTGATCCTGCGTTAGCATGAGATCTAATCAAGGAAAGAGAAAACTCTTTCAAATCTTAAGGATGAGACATCATTCTTGTTGTAGAAATCTTGCAACTGCCCTATCTTGGGAAGCAAGAAATCTACAGTCATAAGAAATGGGTATGAAGTATTGGAAAAGAAAAATACCTAGATCTTCTAGAGAAATTCTATTTACAAGTAATTGACTAGAATCATGTTTCAAAATGAACATGAACCTCTACTCAATGAAAAGTATGGTTCTAGGAGGAATCAAGCTGTACCACTACCTTGCCTCTTGACAAATTTAGATTCAACTCGGGGTGTACACCGAAGCCGGTCCGACCGTCGGCGGATCAGAGCAGAGTTCGAGGGAGTGCGAGACTGAGTGGGACTCTTTACACGATTTTTTTAATGACTTTTGGCCACAGTGGTATATTTACATCTTATAACAATTCAATTATTATATACATATCAAGAGAACTACCATAGGAATTGAATTGTCCATCAAAATCTATGCACATATAGCGAGTCCCATTTACTTATACAAGCGTACTTTTACTTTTACAAATGAGCACGGAACCTACATGTAGTGAACCCGCCCACAAGTGTGTTGGCTGTTGTATCACAGAGATGTTTGCGATGTCTTCTCACTGGCGCCTACGGATTAAAAACCAGGTGCTAAGCTTTCGCAGCAGTGGGAAACATATCTTATACAGAAATACATGCATTTATACTGAATCATAATAAACATATAACATAAACATATATCGATATCTCATGAATTCATATAACACATTTACATGTATAATTATCCTTGTAATAAACTTATGCTTTTCGGATATCTCGTGTCTGATCTTGAACTATATAACAAACTTATACTTGTGCGGATCTTATACGTGTAGGACTTATTCTTATTCAATCTCACGGGAGGACTCACGTACTTATGTTTGTATCGGACGTGTACTTATTCGGGTCTCTCGAATGACATATATGCTCAGACTTATGCGATACTTATCTCAGTGGGATACGTATTTATACTTACTCAGTTTCTTATAAGCGAGTGCGAAGACTTATGCATATGCTTAGGCGGGAGGTGCTTATCACGTGCTCATGCATGTATCTTATCTTGGTTAGGATCTCAGGTAGGAGTTACATAGCTTGTCTTATACAAAGATCTTATGCGATCTTGGTACTTATATCTATTCGGATCTCCGTAGGTTTATAGAACATACTTATCCTCACGGATTTACTTGTTCGGAGGTACGAGTGGAGTTACCCTGAAGATACAGCATTATGCGATTGTTCTGGAACTTATTCTTATACGAAAGTACTTGTAAGTACTACAAAACTTATACTGGTACTTCGTAGCTTATACTTAAACTATGAAGTATATCCTTGTTTTACAGATATTATACTTGTATTTCGGATCTGATACGTGTATTCAGACATAACGTCTTCTGAACTTATCTTTGGTCTTACAGAACTTATACTGGTATTTCGGAGCACATACTAGTATTTCAAATCTTATACATGTGCTACGAAACTGATTCTTGAATTTCATATCTTATTCATGTGCGAAGGTACCCGTAGATAATATAAGTCGGAACAAATTAGACTTATACAGATACATATCAGTTATGGACATTAGTTCATAACAGGTACAAATAATAACAGATACATATACTTATTTTACCAATATGAGAGTACTCATAGAATTTTCCTGAACTTATACTTGTCGGATCTCCGTAAGAGATTCTGAGTTCTTCTTATGCAGAACTTATACTTATAACATACGTATGTTCATTCGGGACTCGAAGTAGGAGTTCTGAAACTTTATGCTGTCAGGACTTATACCTGCGGAGAAGCATTATCATTCGGGACTCAGTAGGAATTTCTTGAGCTTATTCTTATACGGGAACTTATACTTCTCGCAGACTTATTTATTTGGGGACTCAGTAGGAATTCTGAGAACTATCCTTGGATTCGGATCTTATCTGAAGCTTCTTTTACAAAAGTACTATAGGTACTAACGTGGTCGTGTCTGGGAGGTACTATGGAATGCTAACTGGACTTATACTTATATTACGGAACTTATACTTATTTTCACCGTCACGGAAGTACTCGTGGGTACTCTGAGATTTTTTGTACAAAGTACCCGTGGGTACTACAAGAGCCGTCTGAGAGGGAGTACCCAGTAATTTACTCTGGAATGAATATAGGGTGCAGAGTGGGTACTCTGAAACATATACGAGAGGGTACCCATAGGTACATTGGATCTTTACCATATTCAATTCTTTATTCTTATTCTTTATTCAGAGTCTTATCTTATAACTGTTTGATTGCCTAGACGTGTACGGAATGGTAGGACCGACGCAATAAGTACTTACAAAGTGCGATGCAATCTTGGGGTGCCATAGCCTGGCGAGGTGCCGAGCAGCGGCGAAGAGAGTGCCGTCACTAATCGAGAGGTAAGTACTGTATGCCTGACACGGTCGAGTGCTGAAGTCGCACTGTCGATGTTAGAAGTACTAGTAATGCAGAAGCACGATCGAGAGAATGTCGTCGCACTAATCGGTATCGGTACTAATGTCTTGAAACGCGGTCGAGGGTGTCGTGCTTGTCCGGAGAGTACGAAAGTACTAATGTGAAACGCGGTCAGTGTCGTCGCACTAATCGAGAGAAGTCTTAGAAGTACTAATCGGAATGAGGGTGTTGTGTCCCTTTAATAGCGGTCACCAAGGTATTTTTTTATAGTTATATGAGTTCAGTAACTTACTATCTTATAATAGGGCATTCTTAGCCACTTATGTATTCATGACAGATCGTATTTCATATACTGGTAAGGTATGATGCATATGTAATCACACCTTATTCATGTATTCTTATTCTTCTATAAATATACTTTTGCAAAAATTGGAATCAAGTGTCGGATCATCAAACTAAAGATTAGTAACATTTTAATATGACTAGTCATTCACCAAATATTTCTAGGGATAGTTTGTATTACTTATTTTTCCGAGGTCTTAATTCCATAATTGACACTTTCTCTTTGTACTCTTTTAAATATAAGGTGCTAAGGGTTATATTCCAACTGGAATCACCCAGTCGAACCTTAGAAACTCAAGTGCGTCAAATAACTGCTGGACACTCTGTGATCTATCTTGATGCGGTAGCTTGCATGACCCCACTTTGAGTGAACTTTGGGGAAACTTAGAGTCAGAATTTGATGATGTCTATTTCTATATCTTTGGTTTTCCTTGAAGTCTATTTTAACCGGCTTAACGAATCACTAAATCGGACCGAGAAATAAGGCAAATTCTACGATTAAATACAGCGTTAACGAAAATCGAAACGAGGGTGTGCAAGTGCATACAACGTTATCTTGTTTACCATTGGAGTTTAGAAAGACAGCCACGGTACATTGGGTTACTTGGAAGGGTGTCTGGGAGTACACATTCAAATAATACCAATACATATTAGAAAATTTGAGAATATGTGTTTTGCTCACATTTTCCATATTTTGATACCCCGAATCAACTATACATGACTTGCACATCAAAACAAAACAGTTACCTTATCAAATCTCTTTTCTATTGAATTCTCTTTTAATGTACTCTTCTTCCAAAACATATCAAGATCTTCAAATAGTTAATATGGTTGAGACCCACAAACCAATTCTTGATGATTAGTTAAGGTTTGTTTCCAAACCACAACTCAGTACTCACCAATTACACTGAATCATCCTGAAGGGAAGGGTTCATAAACCATCTTGTGCCATGTGGGGTTTCCCACCTTACTTTCCATAATTTTTGGGTTAGATGACACTAGCAAAACCCTAGGTTTGAGCAGAATAATCATCAGCCACAAACCAGAGATACCTTCCAAAATCTAGCAGAATCCCATAATCAAGGTTGGTTTCCATGCCCCAAAAATCAAGTTCCATACCTTGGCTTGCTTGATCTTGGCTCTTCCTCTTCTTCTATACTTCACCTTCTCTCTCTCTGGGTTCTCCCAAATGAGATAATTTTGGTCTTTAAAACCATCATTTGCCACAAGGCATGTTTGGCCCTCCAAAAACCCATTTTTGGGTTAAGTTTTATTTTCATTTGCTTTTTTTGGCCCTCCTATAACCATTTGTATTTCAATTTCTTTATTGTATTTTTGGCTCTAATCTACAAATTACTCAACAATTCCTATTATTTCAACTCTTTGGCCCATAGCCTTTTCAAATTATGACTTTTAAAGCCACTAGACAATTTCAGATTTTTTTGTCTTAATTCTTGTAATTTTAGGTCTCTCCTGGTTTTTATGTTTACATTAACTGCAAACAGTTTCTAATTAAGCTTTGTTCTCAGCTTATGAGGAAGCGACCAGTTCTTTTTTGGGATATGAATATAGAATGAAGACCGGATCAGGGGTGACAATTTCACGACGGTGAAATCTAGTGTTTTCACTTCAATGATAACTGGGTTAGTCCAGGTTACATTTAAAGTTTTCTTTTATATTAAGTAGGATTCCTAGTTCTTAAAAATTCTTATTAGGTTACTAATTTTCATCTAATAGGCGTTCGAAATAGTGTAGAACTTGAATAGTTGGGGTGGTTCAAGTTAATTCTTTCAATCTATTGGGCAATAATCTGTTTCTGGATCAAAGCTTTATGCACCTTCTTTTTATTGCTTTAAAAGTTTTCTTTGAGATATTGTTTTGGAAAGATTGGAGTTGATTTCAGTGTGTTCCTTATGAGCATACAATGTGTACATCTTTGTGATATCCTGAATTTTGATAATTTGTTCTGAAATGGATTATATAGTTGCCGAATGTTTTCCGTAATGTTTAATATTTCAACTCTTTGTGACTTTGTTGATAGTTTTGACATTGGGGATTCAATTGTCTTCTCAAATGACCAGTTTCGACGTTTCATTACTTTTTATACTAGTTCAGCTCAGTTTTAGCGTAGTTCTTCAGGGGATTCTAATTAAGTCTTTAGTAATGGTTTCATAATTGAATATTACTTTATATATGGTGAAAAAAACCCTATGATGGTTTTGATGCTTTGTATTAAAACTATGTTGTGAAAATTGAACTCTGATAAATGTTTGTGTTTTTCCATATTTATATGACATTTAATGTGTAATGTATAAAGGTGGAGAAATAAGGCAAATTGGCATATAATGCCATATTCAGTAATGTATTGAACAAAATGAGTGGGCCCCCTTTGAGTTAACGTGATATACACATATATTTTCATAGAGATGATATCACTTACCCTAGCAGAATATTTGAATTGTGTTTATTGAAAGGGTGTATCATGATTGTAAAAGAGAGGACCGCATCAGGATCTGTTTGTACTTTAGATTGGTCAATCTTGGGGCGCAGAGCTCCCTCACGATATTAGATATAAAGGAGATTGGCTTTAGAGCAAATGGGACATTGTTAGAAAAGTTCTCTAAAGGCCATCACCTTTAGCACTTATTGTACGTCTTGTATTGATTTCTAATAAACACATCTTCATTTATTTGATGTTCATTTAATATATGAATTGATAGAGATCTTAAATCAAATTAATGAAGTCCTTGATACATTACATAACATAAAGGAAATCATGGTTGTGATCATGATAATGAGATTCATTCCTATTATGTGTAATTATGTAGTATCTAAACTATCCCTAGTCATAGGATCAACATGATTGGACATTGTTGATCTGGATAAACTAGCACATGTTGTATTCTTTGATTTGATCAAGCAAATGATCTCATAAACTATGATCATCATGATGATTAGAGTAGATATTTGGATGCTTGCTAAGAGTAGCTAAGTTCACCAAAGACCAGCTATGAGACAATCATATGGATTATCTATTCAAACATTAATGACACTCTTATCATAGTAAGGGTGCAAGCATTCTTAGACTTGAGGTGCTCAATGGTATCTTGGATACTGATTCTATACTTTGACTTTAATCCTTGTGGCCCAAGAGAGGTTGCTAAAAGGGTGATAATTGGGTATAGCTTGAGGTATTCAAAGGTAATTAAGTAGCCAATAAATGATTCACCGCTCTTGATATGTGGATCATCATTGGAGGTGCTACATTTGGAACACTTGTTTGGTTGCATACCAACATCCTTGGAAGGTCATCCTCTTCGGATCTTCATCAAGAGGGAAGCACGGACCAAAAGGTATCACCTTTTTCCTCATCTTCTATGCTTATGTTTGTAAAGATGATCCAAGTGAATCCTAGAAGGGTTTGACACAAAAGTTTTTGTTATGCCACTATGCTAACCTTTGATGTAGGTCATGTAGAACCCTAACATCATTATGAAACTAAGAAGTAATTAATGAGTTAGAATTTTGTTAGAATGTCATGATTCACCATAAGATAGAGATATTCATTGGCCTTGTGTGCCAATTAGGCTATCTAGGGTTTATTGCGTTTTTATGATCTTGGGTTTAAGTAGAGATGCAAAAAGACCTAATCCTAGGGGTAGGTTGTGTATTCTTGAGAAAGATTCCCAATTACATAGGTGAAGCTTGCCATGAGTAATTGATTCAAACACTAGTTGGGAGTGAATTGAAATATTTTCATAGGGATTGACCAAATTAAGTGAAAACCCTAGACTCTCCCTCATCCATCTTTAATCTAATTTATTTGAGATAATATGTGTGTTTGTTTTCATTTGTGTAGTTTATTTTAAGTTTCAAATTCAATCCTTGTGTAAACCAGATAAAGAAAGGGGTAATATAATTTCAGTAGTTAGTAAACAACTCCTCGTGGGACAATACTCTTACTCTTCACTATACTACTTGCGCATATAAGCACATATTTTCACTATAAGAAAAATAGCTTTTGTTGACAATTTTTACACGGTCAAGATAAAGTATATATGTTAAAATATGTTAAAATAGGTTGAAAGCGTGTTGTGTAAAATATGTATGCCTAAGTGCGCAAGTGCACGCGTCGTATCAAGTAATATAGTGTACCTAGGGTTCGGATATCGATCCACGGGAATAAGTGCGTGATTACTGAGTTTAGCCTTTGAATATTATTGTTGATCGAACCAAAACACATGTAAATTTATGACACTATTATCAAAGGACTATTGACTAATCCCTGATAATGATGCCAATAAGCTCAATACTAGACCAAGAATACTATATAAACCAAATATCTCCTAGAGTAAATCATTTTCAAAGTTTGGTTTTGGGTCTGATATTCTGCAAGTGCACAGGTCGACAAGTAATAAAATGGATTTAAGTCGGATATCGGTCGCGAGATCTCTCAAAAATTTTAAATCCTTTACCACGACTACTCAATTTCCATACTATTTGGACCGCTAAATGATGGTAAAGATCCGACATTAAGGTCGCGGAAAAGTAAGCAACGAATCCAAGGAAATAGCCGAATGAACAATAAACTTAATATAAAGAATAAAGAATAATTAGTAGTTAAAGAAAATGAATAGAAATTGAATAGTATCGTTGGAGAGGCAGCATTAAGATCAATGATATTGTGAAGTATCGATTCACGTTGTCAACTTGTAAATTTTTCTTATGAATTCAGTTTCAAAAGTTGTCCAAGGGTTAATAGTTGAGTTGGATCTCTCCACCTCACATTTCATTATCTAATTTTTTGACTGATTCTCTCGAATCTGTGAGAATTAGATAACTACTTTTAACGGGGACCTACGATTAAGGTATTTTCTTTTCTGATACTTCTTACCCATTTTATGGACTGTACACCTTAGCTCCCAAGTTATCGGTCAAGCAAGGATATACAACTTCCAGGTTACCCTTCCTCCAAATTAGAATAGATCACCCTCTCCTTGATTAGATCTCAGCTAACACGGGATCGGCTTCAATATTCGAATTGAGGTGAACTCTCTGTTTGTTTAAATTGATAACTCATTCAACTCGTTCTTGATTTCAAGTGAGAAGAGGATTTATCAAGTAAACTCACAAAACTCATTAGATCTCTAATAGCAGGTTAATATACCTTTGAGAAGTATTCATAACTCCCGAGTTGTCTTCACGTGTCACTTTCAGAGGACCTCCTTCGAAATCGGAAGCGATAAAAGCGGCTTCTTAATGCGGGTGTAGAGAGGCGATATTTAGATCAACAACCTTAAACCCATAGCAGAAAGTAAATTCGTAGCGAAGTGCAATTTCTTTGGAAATAACGATAGGAAAGATAATTTCGAGCAATAACATTCTCTTAATGAAAATTTGGGTTCACCGATTCAATTACACGCTCTGACATTCTTCGATCATAAGAATAAGCGCATTTATTGGATGAGCGAATTCAATTTGTGCAAACTTCAACATTCCGGGTAGTAATTTGAAAAAATTGGTGCATTCAGTAAGCACAGCTCAAGCGATAACATCGGATTCAGAAATAAAGAAAAAAAAAAAAAACTAGAGCGATAAATCTAATCTAATCTATCCACATTAGAAAGCAAAAAGAAAAGAAAAGAAAAGAAAACTAAAAAGAAAAATGAGCCTTATTTATCCGGTTCTCTAAATGCGTAGCCGCGAACTACTTTTACGCTCACGGATAGGCTAGCATTATTTATAGGGTTTGGTTGGGCTAATCCGTGTAACTGTGGATTTTAAAGGTAGCCGAACTGATCCAGCACATTCAAGTCGCGACTTCAATTCCTTGTCGCGACATCATCCATGTCGCAACCTCGATCTCACGTCGCGACCTCAGCTTCTTGTCTATGCAGTCTTGAACTGATCATTAGTGATGTCGCGACATCATTCTCTTGTCACCACATCGACGCCTACTGCGGGCTTCACATGGTACTCACGATGTCGCGGCGTCATTTCTCTTGTCGTGACATCAACTAAATGAAATCATCTTCAAGCGATGTCTTACGATGTCGCGACTTCATCATCGCGACATCACTTTATGGAAACTTCAACCTTCTTGGCGGTCGTGTCGCGACTTGATACGTAGTCATGACATCAACTCATGGGGTTGCGATCTTCACTTGAGCTTTTGGTGTGTGACGGCCTGCAGCCGGTGACATCGGCTAAATAAAGAAACTTCATTTGTCGATGGAATCTTTTGATGTCGCGACACCGATCTCTCGCCAGGATAAAGAAGCTCATTTCTTTTCATCTTTCATCCGGTTCCCCATGTCGACCAATCTCTGTCATGAAGATCGACTTAGTTCTCTCTGGGCCTTCAACCGTCGTTCGTGTCAATGTATTAACACCCTTGTCGTGTGGACATCTGGTCACGCCTTTGTATACTTCAACCGTCGCTCTTGATGTCGCGACTCGGCCTCACGTCGCGACGCCGCCCCGGGCTTCTCGCAAAGATTCAACTTGTCTTCGCATGTCGCCAGACATCAATCTCTTTGTCGTGACATCAACTAAAGGATCCGCAGTTTCAAATGGGTTTTTTCATGATGTCGCTAACATCAATATGTTGTCGTGACATCAACCGACTCTCGCTGGTTTCAATCTTGTCGCCACTCAGATCTTCCTTCACGCTTTTGCCGCCGCGACATCAATCCCTTTGTCGCGACATCACTTCATGGCTCCAATGTTTCAATCGGCTGACTCGGCGTCGCGATATCGCATCTTCGTCGCGACTCGATTCACGCCTCGTAGCTTTGAACTGCGGGTTCGGCGTCACGACTCGACCACGCCGCGACCTCACCATTTCTTTGCAAATTTTCCCATGAGCATTCCCATCGCGACTTCTATATCTTGTTATCCATGTCGCACCCGCATCAGATTTCCTTCACCCCCCCTGATGTCGCGACCATGACTGGATCACCTCAAATCATCAATGATCACCATTTCTTTCATTTCGCTTCCGCCAACTGGATCGCACTTTTATTCCACTTATTTCATTTTTCGATCGCTTTTTCTTCTTTCTTCCATTATACCTGCTAATAACAGATGGGTGAGTTTCTTCATATTTCTGCAAAGTAATTGTCTCTTTTGATATGAAAATTAAGCAGAAAAATGGACTAAAAATAGATGACTTTTAAGCTCATCAATTATTTGGACGTAAACTTTGAGTGAAAACTTAACTAATGTATGCAATTAAACTAATCCAATTTTTTTTTCTTAATAAATTACTGTTTTGTGGAGACTAGGGCTTTGTCTCCCCCTGCCACTCATGATGGATTACTACCTAAAAGACTTACTATTCAGTTTATTCATGACTCATTGATGACAGGGTGATCGTGCCTACGCGATACCCTCTCTCGAGGTGTATCCGCCTGACCGGCTAAAGGTGGTTGGAGTGTGGCCCTCACTCCCAACCCGACATAATTCAAACGCTTTAAATTTTCTAACATTAATCGCCACCCTCGGAATTCGAGATATTTCTTTTCACCGAATTTACCAAGGGTTGCTCTATTCAGATCCCTGGGCATCCTCATCTCTCAATCTCGGATACCCAGCAAAATCATGCCAATGTTGGCCAGACATCACCATGTAAATAACCATTAAATAGAGCAAGATACTAAGAAGTCATAAACAACCGAAAAATATAAAATATAAATCTCTTAATCCATGCACCATGACATGGTTCAACAAAACCCTGGGGATATGAATCTAGATATACCGAACGTAGCACAAGTATTCAATCTATAAACATCATCATTCTCTCAAGAAAGAAGAAAAATACAAAAGTAATCATTCACCGATTTCCTTCAAGCACGCTTCCGCTTTTTTGGGCCTTCTAGTCCGTACGAATCTCGATGCTCTCAAATTCCGGTCCCTTTTGCCTTTAATAATTGTGATGGAGAAATCGCGCTGATGTCATAACGTTGCAATGTTGCGACGTTGAGACGTCACGATGTTGAGACTTCGCGACGTTGGCCGCTTGTTGACTTCCATGCTTGTTGACCTAACGTCGCGACGTTGGGATTTCACGACGTTGGGACGTCGTGACGTTCTAGCTAGCTTTATGCACTTCTACTCTCTCTGTTCCAAAATGCTCCAAAAAACTGCCCGTTCCACCTACTATTCACACAAACTGCACAAATCAGATATCGGGCTATAAAAATGTGTATTTAAATGTAAAATGAAGCTAAAACCGTAAGACATACGTGATTATGACATGAGTGTTTTAGGCACTCATCACACCCCCAAACTTAACTTCTTGCTTGTCCCCAAGCAAGAACTGACTCTAAATTGGACTCACAACCTCCATACTATAACCTAACACTAGGATTGTGATGCACATAGCCGAGATCGAAGGATCAAATGGACCGACTAACACCCTTGCCTTTTGTTCGACCTCTTAGATTCTCAAAGGTGTTCGACTTTCGAAAGAATTTGTTTGAACTCGGTGCAGTAGACACATACCTCAACCTCCGAGGCATTCAATAGCCTTTCCCAAGGACCCTTTGTGCATTGAATAAATGACCTCTAGTGTATACCTTGGTTCCGACACCCCCAACTTGAGTTCAACTCACCTAGTTGGAAGAATCTAACTACGGAATGATAGGAACGCACCGCTTTTATTCATTAACATACCTATGCATAAAAGAAAAAACTAGTGCCCATAAGTTTATGCTAAGTGTCCATGTAGCGGGGATTAGTTGGTGACTCCCCACCAGTTGGTTAACGGCACTAGGCATTCAATTCCCCTCAAACATCACCCCGAACACTCCACTCAAACCCATGGGCCTCAAGTCATGGGAAACTTCCATCTTCGTCCCTATAACTCAAGTGCTGAAGTCAATGACTCCCCGGCCATTGCTCGTGGCATTGGGCTTTGAAATGCCCCTCGGACTATGCCCGGGATTCCGATTGGAAGATCCCACTTATTCTATTCCTATGTTTTTTTCCTTTTTCTCTTTTTTTTTTATTTGGAGCTTGAAGGCAATTCTCTTTTATTTACGGTGTCCCATCTCTTTGGTGTTTAGAGACTCTCAGAGTTTGTTGAGCCTAAGTAGCCGGGCTCGGTGCCTAGGCATACCCTAGAGGTCATCTGTGTGTGAGTGTGATAGACTCGTTGAGAAATAGCTTCTTGCATATCCCGGAAGTGATTCACTATGCCTCCCTACCTATTCAACCTAATTCCCGAGCATCTAACACCCTACGAATCCTTTCTGGAGTTATACTCTGTTTTTCGTGATGATAGTGGACTCGGTCAAAAGTGATCCTCGACTCTCAAACATGGCATCACGCACACACTACCTAAACACTCTAAACATAAACATATCCTAATACTGGGGACTCCCAGTGACTAGAAACAATAAAACCAAAAGAAAAGATAATGGCCTACCAGTAACAAAAACATAAACTCAACACAAGACTCGGCATACAAAAATGAACAAACATACTAACTAAACTAAAGCAGGACTACGAAAATAACAATAACCCAACACAAAATATGCTAATCTAACAAAAACCCGATCACCACCCACACCCCGCTAAACAAATGTGTCCAAAGGTCCCCACCGGGCTAAGTAAAAGAACAGAGAGGGGTGAAGGAAACTTCCTCACCGGTCGTGGTCACCGCGGCGGTGGCGGCGGTGGCCGGTGGAGTGGGCAGTCAAGGAATGGGACCCAGGGACCGCACTGAGAATAGTGGCCTATTACGTGACTGTGATTTACTGCCACCGAAGGGCCTCCATGTCCTAGGGAGCCGGAGGACTCGGTGCCCCGTGTCTCATCCCAAAAGGCGTCAAAGCGGTTACTGAGAGCGAGCACCGGGTCCTCTAGATCAGGTGTGGACTAGATGGGACCACTCCTGAGGTCGGTTGTGGAGGTGGTGGTAGGTAAGTGGAGGACTGCCCAATGTCACCTTGGGGATCGCCCGGGAGGTCAAAATGCGCTTGGTAATCATTGGCTCCTCTCATCCGGGAGGGCTCATCGTTTAGCCGTACACTCCTGTGGCTGTCGTGTACACTCTGGGTTTGTCACGCTTGACCGATATTGCCTTTATGGGGTGTATCCACGCCTCATTGTCCTCTAAGGGCACACCACTGCCAGATAAACCGTAGATGAGAAAGTGTTCTTATCATTTTTCGCATCCCTAAGCAGGAGATGGCATCTCGATAACCTACCTCAACATCAAATGGCAGGTCCCGAATAATGGCGTGGTCGAGCAGGCATCGCCAGAAGTCACTCACACACGCTCACGCCGAAATGAGACGCGACGTGAGGAAGTGATGACAGACCATAGGAATATAGGCCAAATGCTTGCCCTTGAAGTGCACGGCGTGCCCTTCACTATTTAGCTTCCACTCCCCTTGCCCGTTGGTCAGGACCCTAATGACCTCGAGGTAGTCGGGCCGCTCATATAGCCGATCAAAGGCCTGTGGGGACTCGTCGAGATTGTAGAATCGGGTCGATAGGACTATGTGGAAAGTCTACCTTCAACACACACCACGCACCTCGACCTTTACCGCATGGGAGGCGAGACATGAGAATTTCATACCACACTCACAATCGGACGAGGTGGTTGGCAAGCGCCCGCCATCCCTTACCGCACTCATTCCTGCGAAAGAAATCGTCAGGTGGTGGGAAGCCTTTTCCTTGATAAAGGACCCATTCTCGCATATGGTACCGAACCGATTTTGGCAGACTCTCTATTGACAAATTTGGTGATGTCGAAGGTCGGAGTCGGGTCCTCACTAGCCCGACCCCTTTTAGTGGGTAACTTCTGGCGCTTGCCCGACATCGGCATAGAGGGGCAAGTCTAATTTACCTAAGCTCCTAGGGGTACAATGGGACCTAATGGCACCAGAGGGCCAATGCCAGTGGCCCGACAAAAATCAAACACCTAGGGGGCAATGAAAAACACTGCTAGGATCAATACATGGAGGGGCTTCGATGACAAATCAGCCTAGGACACCCATTTAGGACCCGTGAGGCTCTAACTATACCTAACAATAGGGACTAGACGAGGCCAAACCACACAGATGTCGAAATCACTGGGAGCCGACAGAGGCAATGGCGAGGGCACCAAACGAGTGCCACTGTGTTGCAGTGGACTCTCGAGACAGGGGCTTAAGGCTAATTGAGGGACTAAGGCTGGTGCGGGCACGACGCACGTGGTGGGCGTAAGGTGGCGGCACTTATCATAGTGAGGGTTCAAGCAAGGATGGATGAGGGTAGGATCAAAATGAGAGGGTTTCACCTAAAAATGTGATGGAACGTCACACGCTATAGAGAGATACAGCAATCCACGCGATGTTGAGGTCCAACATCGCGACGTTCCAGAGAGGGTCTAAAACCAACGTCGCGACGTTGTGATCCAACGTCGCAATGTTCCAGAGAAGGTCTAGTATAACGTCGCGACGTTGCAGAGAGGCTATTTTCCAACGTCACAACATTGAGATCCAACATCGCGATGTTCCAGAGAAGGGCAAAACTGACATAGCGACGTTGGGATCCAACGTCACGACGTTCCAGAGGGTGGACTTACCAACGTCGCGACGCAGACGTCATGATGCTGAGACGCCGCGACGCTGAGACTTCGCGACGCTTGACATCGCTGACGCGAGCCAACGCCGCGATGTTACGTGAAGGCCAAAATGTAAATCTTCATAAGATTCTCTAAGGCACGAGAAACCACCCCCCCCCCTCTCCCCTTGTGTAACGACACCCCTTTGAACTGCTGGAAGTAAGTTTCTGTGAGCTGATCCTCATAATACTTTCTTGGCCTGCCCTAAATCGTGATAAACAAACGAAGATCCCGATTACCGGGGAGATGTGAAACCAAATCAAACTTAAACAAATAAAACTTAAACCATGAAAGGAAAGAAATTTTTAAAAGCTCAAGGCTCCTAAGAAGCGCTTTGTTTAATGTGTCGTGAGCTCAACGACCCTCGAATCTCAATGGGCCTCGGGAACCCGCTCATAAGGACTGAGCTTCACCGTACTTTATGGTGTGTTCAATGGAATGGTCCCGCTATTCGCATGGAACTCGCCCCAAAATACGACTTCAATCATGTGTTAACTTTGAATGTCTTTCTCCTGATGTAACTTCGCCCCTCCGCGGAAAACTTTGGTCACCGTGGAAAGGTCCCGACCATCTAGACTTTAATTTCCCCTCGAAAGCTCGAAGTGGAATTAAACAAGAGGACCCGTCAGCTCTCCCGACTCCTTCCGTATGCTTATAGTGCCGTGCTTTTGTCCTTTCCTCAAATGCGAGCATTCTCATAAGCTTCGCTACTAATTGACCCACCATCGAGTTAAAGCATCCGCTTTCCAAATAGCGCATCGGGTCTATGTTCAACTCAGCGAGTCAGCGAGTAAGCTCAATGCTCCAATTCCATCGGCAGGTGGCATGCTTTTCCATAAACGATTCGGAATGGCGACATACCCAATGGTGTCTTAAATGTTGTTTGGTATGCCCAGAGTGCATCCTCAATATTTTTAATTTTTGTAAATTCCCCTTCCCCGAGTCGTTGACTGCTTTCTCCAAAATAGACTGATTTCTCATTCTACTTCGCCATTTGATCAGGTGATATGCAAGGGATGTACGGTGTCGCACTCCATACTTAAGCAAGACCTTGTCAATCATATTATTGCATAAATGGGTACCGTTATCTATAATCAGTGCTTGGGGAATGCCGAACCACTAGAATACGTGGGCTAATGAAGAAACTCGGGCCACTACCCCGCATCATTAGGGGCGCGGTCAGATGTCAACCCACTTAGAGACATAATCTAACGCCACCAAGATGTACGTGTTATATAAGACGGGGGAATGGATCCCATGAAATCCATCCCCATAAATCAAACAGTTCTACTTCCAAAATTGTGTGCATGGGCGATTCATCCTTTCTAGAAATGCTCCCCATTCGCTGGCATTTGTCACATGTTGATACAACTGATGAGCATCCTTAAATAAGTTAGGCCAGTAGAAGCCTGATTGAGGCACCTTGGCTGATGTTCTCTGGCCACCGAAATGTCCTCCACATGGTAAAGTGTGGCAATGGTTCTGAATACTATTCATTTCATCTTCGGGCACACATCTCCTGATCACTTGGTCAGCACAATGCCTGTATAGAATAGGTTCCTCCCAATAGGAGTGTTTCAAGTGCGCAAAGAACCTCTAATTCTGTTGATAGCTAAATTGAGGGATCACCTTGGCCACCAAATACCCACATAATCAGAACCATGGAACCGCCCTTTTTTCTTCAATAGCTAAGAGCTGCTCATCGGGAAAGTCGTCATTCACTTGGACCTCATCACTCGCCCCTTCTAACCGTGAAAGATGATCTACAACTAGATTCTTCGTTCCCTTCTTGTCTTTAATCTCTAAGTCGAATTCTTGCATCAAGAGAACCCACCGGATTAGTCTAGGTTTTGCGTCTTTTTTAGTCATTAAGTATTTTATGGTGGAATGATCAGTATGAACTACTACCTTGTTGCCAATCAAATAAGGCCTGAATTTGTCAAAGGCAAAGACAATGGCCAATAGTTCATTTTCCATGGTGGCATAATTCGCCTGGGCATCATCATTCAAGGTTCTCGTCAAGGTAGTAGATCACCCGAACATTCTTCTTTCTTCCCTAGACTGCATTTATCAGTGTTGGTTTAAAGGTAGCAAGAGTGAAGGAAATGCTGAAATAGTTATCTGGTCATTTCTGGTATTTCTTTCTTCCGAGAGAATGATGATGTTTTTATGCATCGAATACTGTGTATTGCCCAAAGAGGCGTTTCAGATTTCATATCTATGTTTTGTTGAAGTTCCCTTCACGATTGAGAAGGGATTAGAGATTTTATATTTTATACACTGGCTCGTTTACATTCTGTTAGTATCGCTTCATTTCTCGTGATTTGAGCAGCATGGCATGTATTTTTGCCGGTAAGTCTACATCGGTATATTTATGACGCCAGTGATCTGGTCAGAATACACTTGCAGCAGCTCGTAATAGCAATAGTCTGCTCTGAGGGTGGACACAGTGTTGGGAGTATTTGCTGCTTTGTAGATTGTTAGGTAGAGATACACTCAACTCCCCGCTAGTGAGACAGCGGATACACTCTAAGAGGTATATTCGTAGGCACGATCACTCCCGTTGTCAATGAGTCATGAATAAATGAATAAGAAGTCTCTTTGTGTAGTAAACAATTAAGTATGGGTGTGTGCCTAGCCTTCCGTAAATGCTAATTTATTAAGAAAAACTGGCCAGTTTAATTGCATTGTTACTGTTGGCTGTCACTGTGCTTACGCCCGCATAATATTCAAAGCGTTAACCAATAATCTACACACATACTTCTCGTACCGATATTCGCAGCCTCTAGGTGTTGTTCATATTACTGTACTCAGGTGCATTTAGCGCACATATTTACACAACATGCCATCAAGTTTCGGGGCCCCCATCGCCGATGTCACACGCCACAAAAAACTTGATAGGCCGAAAGCATGTTGTGTAAAATATGTACGCCTAAGTGCGCAAGTGCACGCGTCGTATCAAGTAATATAGTGTTCCTAGGGTACGGATATCGATCTATGGGGATAAGTGTGTGATTACTGAGTTTAGCCTTTGAATATTATCTGGACGTAAACTTTGAGTGACAACTTAACTAATGTATGTAATTAAACTAATCCAATTTTTTTTTTCTTAATAAATTACTGCGGTCAGGAGACTAGGCCTTGTCTCCCTCGCCACTCATGATGGATTACTACCTAAAAGACTTACTATTCAAATATTCATGACTCATTGATGACTGGTGATCGTGCCTTACGAGATACCCTCGAGGTGTATCCACCTGATTCGCCAGTGTGGTCGAGGTGTATCTCTACCCCAACCTCGGATATACCCAAACGCTTAAATGTTCTAACCTTAATCACACCCTAATCGGATATTTCTATTCATCAATTCACATGGTCGCTCTATTCAAATCCTAGCCCCCATCTCTCGGGACCCTGATACTCAAAGAAATCATGCCAATGTTGGTCGTGACATCACCATGTAAATAAATCATGTAAATAGAGCAGATACTAACAAGTCATAAACAACCTAATAATATAAAATATAAATTTAATTCATGCAATCGGTGATGTGGTTCAACAAACCCTAGATATGAATCTAGAACATACCGACGAAGCTTTTACACAAGTATTCAATCTATAAAACATCATCATTCTCTCAGGAAAGAAGAAAAATACAAAAGTAACTGTCTTCTTCATTGATTTCCTTCACTACTGCTCTGCTTTCCGTGCCCTAGTCCGTACAAATCTCGATGCTCTCAAATTCCGGTCCCTTTTGCCTTTAATAATTGTGATGGAGAAATCGCGCTGACGTCATGACGTTGCAATGTCGTGACGTTGAACGTCGCGACTTTCCAACCAGCTTTATGCACTTCTACTCTCTCTGCTCCAAAATGCTCCAAAAAACTACCCGTTCCACCTGCTATTCACACAAACTGCACAAATCAGATATCGGGCTATAGAAATGCGTATTTAAATGTAAAATGAAGCTAAAACCGTAAGACAGACGTGAGTATGACATGAGTGTTTTAGGCACTCATCAGTTATCTATGCTAGTGTCAAGAAAAGTTTAAAACTACTTTGACATTTATACATGCCAAAGGTGTTTCTATTTTGGTTATTTATGAAATATTTGCTAATATGATAAATGTCAATGTTTCTTACACTTAGGTTAAGGTTGGATTCAACATATATTAAGAATACTTTGAACTTATGTCAATGTTGGGCCTTTATGTGCTTATGAAAATTGAATATTATTTTATTATAATTTTTATTTTCTAATAAAAAATGAACTTGTTACCATATAAAAACGGTTTCAAATTTACATCTAGCACCTATTTAGTTGTGCAAAACTCAGATGAGGGAGGACAGATTAAGACAAAAGAGGAAATAAATTAAAGGAAGACTCCATAATTGAGGCAATTATTTACAACTTACAAATTAACAATAAAATCTCTTACATTTAATAAAACTACCATGGAATCCTATTGATGTCATCCCTAACAAATCCCCAATTTCATATTCATAAACAAAGATTTGATGATGGGTAGAATCAACATACTTGATTGATTGATTTTTTAGAACCACATCTTTTAAACTTAAGCAATTAGAGGACTTACAATCAGCGTCCCCTCTTCAGTACCACCAAAATCTGAAAAGAGAGGAGGAAAAAAGACACTAGACTAGTAAAAAAAAAAAAAGTTGCCTCCTCCAACCATCTCACTATGGGTCAAGACTAAAAAATACAATAAAACATGGTCGCCTACCAAATCACATTCTAGCACCCAATTCTCAAAATAGACTTGTTGGAAATTGATTCCACCATACAAATTAACGGTTACCCTACTCCTCCTTCCAACCTTATCATCACATATATTTTTTATGAAGAAAATCTCTTCAACAACTATGATAATCAAGAACGGGGCAGTGGGGGATGGTTGTGTCAGTGGGTCAAGGGTTGATTATGATGAGACGGTGGTGGGTGGTGGCCATCTGGCTAGAGTGAGCCTCCGTTGAGGGGTAGGACCGCCACACGTTCAACTTAAAATATATTTAAGAGTATAAATTTTCAATTTTCTATTCAAACTTTTCAAAACAAAGCGAAAACGCTGCTTAGCTACGGACATTTAAAACAAATTTTTGAAAACAAAGAAATGAATTCACTATTTTCAACATTTTATATATAAATCGTAGTGTCAGCTTATGCGGTTGCTTTCCTCATCAATTATGTTAATTCAAAATGTAAAGCAAAACCAAATTATGTTTAAAAAAAGTGTAAAGCAATAGCAAAATCAAGACAAAAATCAAATGGCAAAACGAATAAGAACCTTCATTTTAAACACATTTTACTGCTTTCATTAACTCTCATTTTCAAAACTATTTTTACAAAACGGATTTTCTTATTCTTATTTTCAACCAAATTCAAGACAAAACGTATTTTCCGAAAAACGAAACTAAATATTGTAATACATCAAAATTCTCATATTCGACTTTGGAGAAATAAAATTTTCGCTAACTAAATCGCGCTCTTGGGCTTTTTCAAAATTTCCCACAATCAAAACATAAAGCCACGGGGATATAATTATAAATTTATAACTTTATATTCTTAATGCTCAAAAATTAAAAATTCCCTTCAAGAATAAAAGAACTATCTCACATTGCCCTTTTGTTCTGAAACCATACCTCCAACTGTCTTCGTCTCAGGTTCAGTTGCTTAGCAAAATCTAACCTTTTCTTCTGCGACTATCAACCCTCGATTTTCAGCAAAATATTAAAATACCCCTTAAAAGAAAATTTTTATCTTTTTTCCTCCATTTTCTCATAAACCAAACATAAAATACTATGGGTTATTTATTGGACATAGAATGTTGTGTTTTTTTTTAAGTTATCGTCAAAAATCATTTACTGATCCTTGTGGAGCTTATGTTTCTTTCTCGAAGTGTCGCCATCTTCCTTGTTGTTGATGTTGCTAGAGATTCACACTTAGGTTTTATAAAGGAGGAAGACAAAAAGAAAACGAGGGAAAGTGCGGTGGGATAGTGAAACAAAAGAGAAAATATATTCTCTTAGGGTTTTCAAATAAACGATCAGGATGAAAGTGGAAATCGAACGGTCCTGATTCAGCACATTAACCTTACCACACAATTTAAATTCTTATTTTCTATCTAAGTCAACTTTGTGAAAATACATTTGTATTATATATTTATAACTTTATAACTTCATTTTACCATAATTAATTTATAGGATAAAATCATTGACTTTTTTTTTATGCAGGATAAAATCCTTTACTTAAAAAGTAAAAACGATAAAATTTTGAAACACAATATTATGCATATTAATTTGTAAATTAAAATTTTAATTATCTTAATTCAAGCTTACTCATATTAAGTATTTATTTTTAAATCAAATACAAGCTAATCTCAAAACTAATAATAGTGAAAAATACTTTATGAAAATAAATTATATATATACAAACTCTATAAAATTAAATTTCAAAAAATATTTTATTTGTGGGGGTGATTTTATTTATATTCATTTAAATAAGAAAAACTTAATCTATATAAAAATTTAAAAATATTTTGACTCAGTATTATTAATATAAATATTTGAAATCAGTTTTTTAATTCACTAATGTTAATGAAATAGATTTTTGAAGGGAAAACTAGGATATCGGTATCAATTTCAAATCACTTTAAAAATGAGGACTAAATAATTTTATTTTATAAAGAAGTCCAAATATTTAATAAAGAAGTCCAAATATTTGATAAAGAGGGTTGCAAATGTGAGTTTTATTTAGTACATGAGGTTTACAAAGATTGTACCCAGATTACGTCATGGTTATACCAATAGTTACATGGCTTGTACATAGAGCTCAAACATATGCAACCCTTTTTTATCAAACATTTGAACTTCTTTTCCAAATATTTGATCACATGCTGGACTAGGCTTCAAATAAGATTATTTGGTCCTCATTTTTCAAGTAGTTTGAAATTGATACCCCATAATATATTTTCCCTTTTTTCAAAATATATATGTTTATAAAATTTTCAATAAAATTATTTTTTATTAATTGGATAAATATAAAATCAATCCTAATACACTATAATTTTATTCGTTGATATTAATGAGTGAATTAAAAAAATATTTATCAAAATTTATTTATATGTTATTGATAAAGACTAATGAATGTAAATAATTAAAAATTATTAAATAAACTTTGAATTCCTTTATTAGCGTAGTTGTTGAGCACTTCAATTTATAAGATTTAGTAA
Organism: Tetrastigma voinierianum; assembly: GCA_016808115.1. NCBI lineage: Eukaryota > Viridiplantae > Streptophyta > Magnoliopsida > Vitales > Vitaceae > Tetrastigma > Tetrastigma voinierianum. The sequence continues at coordinate 751,694 of JAEQBH010001782.1, forward strand.
GTAAATTAGATTTATATATATGAAACAAATTGGAGTCATTATTTGTAACGCCCGAAATACCCTAAATGTTTTACAAACATGTCTGTGTTATAAATAAATTAAATTATATTTTTCTCGACGCTTAAATGACTAAAACTAAAATTATAAAATCCAAAATTTTACAAAAGCCAAATAAATTTAGTAAAATGTCAAATGGGACCTAAGGGTCCTAAAATGATGAGTGTAATGTTAAAAAATATGAATAAAATGAAATGAAAATTGAAATGAAGTGTTAAAATGGCAAAAATGAGAAATGGGAATTATTGGAGTAGCCAAACATGGCCTTAGCCATGTAATGGGATTAAAGACCAATTTTGGTCTTAGAAGACCATTTTCTCATTTGGGCATTTCCGTTTTGAGAGAGAAATAGAGAGCTAGAGCTTGTGGAGAGAGGAGATTGGTGATTTTTCTCCAAGTAACTGATTCGTACACAAAGTAGCGGTTTCCTGAATCAAATGCACTATATCCAAATCCTACTCGTAACAAAGCTATTGCAAGATAGCTGGCTCTAGGGTCGAATTTGCGACGAAGTTTTCTTAAGACAAATGATTTACGTGAAGGCCAAAATGGTGAATTTATTCGATTTTCGGGATTGGAGCAAAACAACTGTATTTTTTGGTGATTTAAAACTGAAAATAAAATAAGCAAATGTAAAATAGAACTCCTTGAAGTATCGTGATAATTTAGGATCCTAGGTAACCGAGGGTTTGTGGTCATTTCTCAAGGCTGGGAGTGACGACCTATAGTCATATCCCTGAACCTGATCTTCATTTAGCTATAAACCTAACCCTTAATAATTATCCTTTAAAATGGTACTCACCGAAGACGCTATCTCCGACGGTGAAAAACAGCTCTCCTTGACTCACCTTACAAGGGATCATAAATGATAACTAACAAACATCAATGGATCTAATATTAAGCATCCAATGAGCCCAAAAGATTAGCAAGTAATAACCATTTAAGGTGAATATAAGGGATTTAAACCTACAGTTAAAGGGAAAAACAAAACTGCCGGTGAGATACACAAACCTACACTATTGGCCATGACAATGTCATCTATAAGAGATACATATTTTGGCTCGATTGTCAATGGCTCCAAAATTAGTTCAGGAGGATCGCTTGGTTCTCTTAGGGTGGATTGTCATTAATCACAAGTGGTAGGATCTTTTCATGTTCAACTAATTCCTCAATGTAGGGTGCATCATGTACTCTCATGATGCTTTTCTATAGGTATTTCAATTATGCTCATCTCCTTTGGTTCCTCATCTTCAAGTGTTGTTAACCCCTTTCTAACTCCATGGGTGTATCTACCCTAGCCTCCTCATTAGAAGTTGCTAATTCTCATTTACCTCAAAATTTCCAGCATCTAGCTTCTCATCCAATGGAAGGGAAGTGGGCTGGTTGGTTTGCTTATCATCATTTAGTGTTATCATGGAATCCTCTTAAAGCATATTGGGCAAATCTCCATCTTGTACCTCTACTTCATATATGATTATGGAATTTTGTTGAGATTGAGATAGAAACTTACTTTCCTCTTGTGTAGTATAGTAACTAAAGAGTTGAGAGGAGGAGTGTTGGATATCATCTAAGTTTTCATATATCTCCATGTAGTCCAACCCTTGGTATTGCTCCTGAATTTTCATCCAAGAGGGTTTAGAGTGATTACTCCTACTAGAAGTCGAGGGATTTCCATATGTGATGTTGTGAGGCTTATGTTGATTTTCTTAGCCCATGAATTCCTCTCTCATGGCTTGTATTAAAGGGCAACCAGCAACCTGATGCTCCTATGATTAGCAAATATAGCAAGGAGTGGATTGTATCATGGTTGGTAGTGAAGGGCAATCTTCAACAAGATGGGTAATGGAATAGCAATTAGAACATGAGGTGGCCTACCGCTTGTCCTCATTAGTATTATATACCCCCATAGGTTTCCCTACTCTTAGGATATTCGAATATGCTCATGAAGTCTGCCATCTCATAGTCATCTTGCATGTAATGTATATCTTCCTAAGCATTAGAGTGGGGTATAGTGCTGTCCATATCTCGAAAATAAGGCTCTTCACACCCTCTTATATATTCGTCCATGTAGTTGAGATAAGCCATGATCACCAAGATGTTAATCCTACATGAAAAACAAAACTAAAAGACAAAAACACTAGAAAAACTATCAATAGGGTTAGTCCCAAAAATAAAATAAAATAAAAATTAAGTAATAAATTAGAAAAATAAAGCAACTAAAAAAAGGCAAATAAATTTCAGATTACTTAAAAAGAAGGCAACATCCCTAGCAACGACTCCTGATAACCACTCAAAAATGGTATTTTACATACTAAAATTTTCCATATTAAACCCCTTTTTGTGCTAAATTATCATACTTACCCAATTATGCGAGTTGCTACGTCCCCAACATGATGCATCTCTATAGGTTTTTCAATAATACTAACTTCCTTGGGCCCTTTTTCCTCAACTGTGATTGGCCTATTTTCTAACTCAATGGGGATTCCTACCATAGCCTCCTCTTCAATTTCTCAAAATTTTTGGATTTTTCATCCTCGTTTGAAGAATGGAAAAAGGGCAAGTGGTTCATCCTATATCGGGTGGTTGTTTTAATTGACAATGAGAAAGCAGAAAAATTTATAAAGACCTAAAACCAACCTCAGGTAGCCCGCAACTATTATAGGTATAGTGGCTCTAGGGTTGTCCCTTAGGATGGGTTTGCTTCCCTTTGGTGAGTAATCTTATATCCTAATCTAATTATTTAATTACTTTAAAAATCAAATAAAGCGAAGAGAAGTAAAGTTCTAATTTTTATTAAGTAGAAGAGAGTTTGCTTGTTGATTTTTGAAGACTATTATATAACTAAGGTCTCGGGCTTTAGTCAAAAGCACAGCCTATAGTTGGACCCTTAAACTCTGCCTAGGTGCATCTTTCATGATTTTTACTAAGCATAAATTCTAAGTACATGATAGAGTATATCTTACCAACATTTAGAGGTGTTTGATAGGTTCTCAACCCCTATGGTGGATTTCGAGCAAGAGACAATCTCTTCCACATGCTGGGTACTATTTGGACCTGCTAAGTGTCAAGAAGATAAGTTGAAGAGAAGATAGACTCCTATATGAATAGTTAGGGGAACCATGACTGCTACCACCCGATACAAGGTGTCCCTAACTAATGTACACCCGGCCTTCAGGCCTTTAAATAGTAATCAAAGCCTTATCTTTGGTATAAAGCGCTATTATCCCCCTTGGCGTTATGGTGGGGTGGATTGGATCCACCTCACCCTAAGAAAGTGAACTACTCACTCATGGTGAGTATGAAATAAGCCATAAACAAAAAAGACATGAGAAAATTTGTAGAAAACGTATTGAAATATTGTATTAAGGAAAAAAAAACAACAATTACAAAGTATCTAGGGCAATTCACCCTCTAAAAATTGTTCTCCTTGATTAGATCCTCCTATCCCTATTTAAAGTACTTCTCTGGAGGTTTCTTGGTGCTCAAGCACAATTAGTTTCCTAATACAAGTCGCATCCCAAAGATCAAAATCAAAACTTTCTATTTTGGTGACTTTCGGCAATTTCTCATTGCTCTTGGGAGGCATTGCAAAATTTTGCAATGCTCCTTGGCAACATTGTGAAATTTTACAGTGCTCCCTGGCAGCATTGCGAAATCGGGCAAAGAAAGCTTCTGATTTCGAAATTTTGCAATGCCTACCGAGGCATTGCGAAATCACTCTATTGTATTCTAAAATCGTCTAGAATTGCAAAAACTCCATTTCCTCGAGCGACCATTCCATCATGGCTCCAACTCATATGAACTGCTTCCACGGGTTTGCAAGCTTGCACAAAAGGCTTGAGATTTCCTTGTTGCTTGACCTCATGATTCCAAATAGCTATAAAAATCACCTAAAACGGTCAATATGCATACATGTACTCAATAAAACCATAAGTATCGAGGTTTTGGGGAAATCAATGTGCAAAGTTGGTAAAGTGTGAGTTTCCACCAAGAAAAGGTTTTATTTATTGAAAATTATGTAGTTAACAATGCACTTTTCTAGTGGTTATCACACCTCAACCAGCTTGTTGCTAGTCCCTTAGTAATGGATTAGTGAGAACGGAGATAGGCTAACCAAATCAAGTGTGGTAAATTGAATATGTAGAAAAGTAAACATGCAAGCTAGCAAAAATAAGATAGAAGAGTTAGATGGTGCTAGTATCAATAACCAAGTATTGATATTAGTCTAACAAATTAGTAGGTTATGTTGAAATTCCTTAGTATTCATAATTTAAAAAATAAGAGGTTTATAAGGTATGGTGAACTAGGCGGTCATGCCTCGAAGTCTTCAATTGACATTTCCTTAGAGAACTTAGTGCACTTTTAGTGTAATATCTCAAGTGTAAACTAAGTTTCCAAACTTCCCCCAACCAAGTTCAACTTATCCTTTTGATGCAAAAAAGATTAGAGTTGGTCAAGCACACAACTCTTTATTTCATTCTACTTACTATATATATTTATTTATAAGTGCAATGTCAACGACATCTATGTGGCAGCCCATGTAGCGGAGATTCATCAATTGCAAACCACTAGTTGGTTAAGGGCATCGAACATTCAATTCTGATCACCCAAGCTTTCGCCTCAACAACTTGACTAATCATAACCGCCTTTTGTACCATAATAATGGCAGTTTGACTCAATAAGTCAATTAGGCACTAGGCATTAAATTTACAGAACTGTGTTTCTGATTCAATAATCAACTCCACTTTTTTTCGAAGGTGTCTCATCAATAATAAAATAGGTTTAGCATCTAAAAGTAAGTGGCACTTAAGATGAAGGGGCTTAAACTCAAAGTGTATAAAAGAGATCTTTGTGTGTGTGTGATTTTAAAGTACCAAAAAGAAATGGCTTGAAAAGTGAGGCGCTACGACTGTGGTCAGCAGGCATGCCGAAATCAACAAAATTTATAAACCCACCTCTTATCATTGTAGGCTATTGTAGTATAGTGGCTCTAGGGTCGAACACAGAGATGGGTTTTCTTCGCACAAATGATTTGCAGTTAAGGCCAAAATGGTGAATTCACTTTGGATTTAGGGTTTTCATAAAAACAAAGAGGTCAAGACTTGAAACCATCAAAATGAAATAAAGTGTAGAAGAACTCCCTTGAAGCCTCAATACCGGGTTTGAGGTCTCTAGGGCAACCGAGAGGTCCTTTCGGGTCCTTTCTCATAGAGGGGATGACCTATAGTCATTTCCCGAACCGAATCTTCATTTGGCTATAAAAACCGAACCCTAACAATTTTCCTTTTCGAGACGTAGCATTTATCGTCATTAATGTTCTGATAGCGAACTTTATCTCGATCTACCCTACGTTGACAAATAAATGACATTAAACTGAATCTCGTGATCTAGCACAAGCATCCACTGAACCCTAAAGGATTGGCAAGTACTGGTCAATCAGGATACATCAAAGGGATTTAAACCTACAGTGAAAGATAGAAACACAAATGACAAAAATTGCTTGCATTAAAAACAAGAGGACCAGCGCCACCTCAAACCCTAGCCCAGAGTCTCCTTCAAGGATCTAGGGTGTTTAGCCAACCATCCTCTGAGTTATCACCCTCATGGGGTGTTTGTAAAGCGTGTTGAGAAAATGGGGAGAAATGAGAGTATAAGAAAATAAAGTGGACCGTTGAAAGCTTTCGCGCCAAATTTTATTGCATAATGTGATGATGATGTACAAAGCCTTGAATGAGCCTTATATACAACTCAGAATAAGGGAAATTACAAAAATACATGAACTACCAACAATACATAAAGGGTAGTTCGGGGAAAAAGATGCGCGTAGCCAACGGGGGTCAAACAAGACAAAGAGGGAAGGTGCTGCGAAATCCCGCAACCTACAAAATTCTCTGCTGCGAAATTTTGCAACTTGAAAAAATTCCCGCAGCTACCCCATTTATTCCCGTTTTCTCGCTTCACTTTCCTTCCGCTTCCGACCCGGGCAGCCTTTGAGTTCGGCTCGATTCTTCGTGGCTTGAGTCGACTCAATGATTTTGGCATAGTTAGCGTGCAAAAACTACAAAATTTGCCAGCAAAAATGCGCATCGAAGTATATGTGGACCTTAATGTTCCAATTGCTAATTAAGTTGATTATCAGACAAAAAGTGCCTAAAAACCCGCGATAAACAAAGGGCTCAAATAGCGACTATTCGCACTAACTCCTCAACCGACACATTGCTAGTCCCTTAGCAATGAAAGAAAGAAAGAGAGAACAGACAAAGTGTGATCAAAATTATGTTTACAAAAAAAAAAATGGTATTCCAAAAAGAATGTAAATAAGTAATGTCTAATCCTCAGTATGAATCACCAAAAACCCTGCCTAATAACTATCTCGAGAGATCGAATGCTATACAGAATCAAGTGTTAGAAAAGTTTCTAACCTAAGAGACCAACCTCAATGCACTAAATTTGCGGTTTGTATGATCGCTTTCACAATAAATTGCCGATCGCACCTCCCAACCAAGCTACTACCTCAACTTAGTACACTAACCGACCTAAATAAATCAGGATCCACTCTTATTCCATACTTCTTTCTATGTTTAGGGGTGCAATGCTGAGGCATCGACTTCAGCAAAGTCCATGTAACGGGGATCCATCGATGACTCCCAACCAATTAAGGTCTAGGGCATCAAGTTATAAGGATCTTTCGACCGCTAACTCTTCAGGTTTCACATCAGACTCCAAATGATTTCGAGACTCCAACACCTACAACTCGCTAAACCTCACCCATCCCCCCATGTAGCGAGCACTAAGTCGGTGACTCCCAACCAATTAGCTTAGGGTACCAAGGCTTTAAAGACTTTTGTCGTATACCCCTCGCACCGCCGGCTTTCTGCCAGCAGTTGTCACAAGGCTTTCTTTTCTTTTTCTTTTTCTTTTATTTTCACTTCTTTTTATTTCGAAGACTTCATAGTGGATCCTCAACCTATTATGTGTGGTCACGAAACTAGGTCAAGTTCTGCAGCCTAGAGGCTAGGCAATTTTTCAGTTATTGTTGAAACCCACGTGCACTATGTGGTTAGCTAAAGGTGGAAGAAAAAGGTTGAGAACAATGAGACTTCAACTGATCATCCACTCAATCATGCATGGAACTAATCTAATATCAACAGAATTAGGACATTGTTTCAGTTTTTCAAATTGTAGGCTATGCAAAACACAAAAAAAATGGGTGTGATTTTGAAGCCGTAAATATAAGCTGGGTATTTATAAAGAGATATAACTAATTTTCATCTTTACAAACAAAACTAACAATTTTCACAAAAAGGGTAAACAACAAGCCACCTGATATCAAAATGGGCTTGGCTAAAATAGCAACAAAAACATGAATGTAAAGCCACTCTTGCCAACTCCTTCCCACACCCTAACCAAATGTTACATTGTCCGTAATGGGATTGATTGGTTAGAGAAGGAAGTGCTACCTCTCAACGGTGGCACCGCTGGAAGGTCATCTCATCCCAGCCGAAAGCCTGAGTAGCTGGAGGAATGGCTTCGCATCATACGCTACAAGTGTGTTAAGAGAAGCCGCAAGGGCTGATTGATAAAGGCAGCCGGCTTGTTGGAGGATGAACTGGTGAGGCCCGCGCACCGATGGGGAACCGAGGCACGCCCTGTTTAATTATAACCGCACGAGGATGGCCTCGATTCCAGGCGGTGCATGGCATTGGTTTGAGCGAAGGCGACCTTGGTGCGTGTCATCCTCTCAGTTAGGGCTGCAATGGGCAACTGCAAAAGATGCGGATGTGGCTGAGAAGGTGCGGACTGCATCTATAATGGCGAGAAAGTCCCGAGCGGATAATCATATATGTTGTCATCTATCCTGGGATTTGGCTCATTGGAAGAGCTCAATTCATGCACTCCTCTAGGATTGGGCTGTGTTTGAGAGGGAAATTTCCCTTTTTCTTACACCTGTTGCTGGTTGGTCAACCTTGAAATTGAGTACTGCAAGTTGTCAAATTTTTGGGAAATTTCGATCGTTGCATTCTCTATTTTCTCGCTCAATGTGCCTTCACTGTGATCAACCCTCTGGTTAGCCCGCATCTACCGCCTCGTTTCCACAGTCAGGCCCACCACTCCGCTTCAAGTCTGCGATAACTCGCTTCAACTGGGATGAGAGCGGGGTGGTGGCTATGGTCGATGAAGAACCATACCCGCCGGTGCGCAGGGGGCACATATGGTGGAGGCTTTGGCTTCTAGGAGAGGTTAGGATGGTTCCTTCAGTTAGGGTTATAGGTGTTGCTATATGGGGTAGTGGTTGGTGGCTTGTATTAGCTCATAACATTGGCTTGTTCAGCCATCATATCCCTTTAACAAGGAACAAAGGGGGCGCTGCTCTCCTTGGTGCTCAAAGACCGACAATGAAGCAAGGTCATGCAGCATAGATGCCTCAGTCACTGCTCGCACCTCATGTTGATTTCGCATTTCAAGCTCCTCCAACCTTCTAACTAAGGTGGATAGCTTTGCCTTCATCTCCATGTCCTCTATGAGTGAGTACATGCCTCCCCTTGAATTGGTTGCAGGTCTCATCCTTTACGCTCTTCCTGGGTTCGTCTATCCCATGCTTTGATGTCTCACCACATAATTCAAATAATCCACGGCTTCTTTTTGATTTTTACTCATGAAGTCCTTCACACATATTTCCAACAACTCCGTTTACATAGCAGGGAACATTCCATCATAGAAGATTAACTAACATCCAAGTATCAAAGCCATATGAGGATGTGCATTGATGGCTCTGTGCACCTCTCCCAACACCGGTAGAATTTCACTTTGCAATGCAAAGGTGTAAATCCGCCTTGTGACTATTGGTTCTATGGGTGTTAGCACTCTTCAAAATTCGGGCCCGTATGTCTCCGCCCAATTCCGATGGTCCCGGCCCAGGGAGTTGAGTCAAATCTTAGCCTCACCCTTCGTAGTCAAAGGAGGAACTTACCATTAGATCCACATCGAGATGTCATCTTGAAGGTATTGCATACTTCTCGAACTCCCGATGTGTGAATAGGATTTCACTCTCCATCCCATGGAAAGAGGGAGTGCACATAATTTTGTGGCTGATAATTACCCCTTCCGAAGTTAAGGCACAAATGCATGAGGTAGTACCACCTAGAGGGGTGTATATGGTCCCTCATGGTCCTATATGCTTTGGGATTCCTTTATATCCCCTGTTGGCTTTGTTGTTCCTCAAGTGGAGGCTCCATATGTCGATCACTCAAGTCAATTTCACGCTTTGTTCTTGTGGAGCACCGGTCCTTTTCTGGTCTCGCCCGGCCGTGTTCTATCCCAAAGGTGCATGTTCCCATGAAAGCAACACAAAACACAAAGCAAGAAACGAAAACTAGGCTACCAAAAAGGTTACTGTTAACTAAGATTAAAAATAAAGAAATTGTATATAGACAGTATAAAATTGAATCAACCTAACAGTGAACTGCTAGGAGAAATAAAGGTAAAGATAAAAAGGATTGAAATTTCACCAGTACTTGTGATGTGGATCACAAGTTTAACAAATCAATATTTGCACAAAGGCACCATCCCCAGCAACGACGTCATTTGATTCGTGTCGCAGTAAGGTATGCCGGAATCAACAAAATTTATAAACCTAATTCCTCCTAATGTCAGAAGGTAGCTTATCAAGAGTATGCTGGACTCTAGTGGTCAAACATGTACGGGTTTTCGCACAAATGATTCACTACGCCAAATAGTGATTCACTTTGGATTTAGGGTTTTCATAAAAACGGTGAGGTTGGTGATTTGAAAACTACAAATAAAATGAAATAAAGTGTAGAAAGAACTCCTTGAAGCCTCGGGCCACCGGGTTTGAGGTTCTAGGGCAACTGAGAGGTCCTTGGGTTCTTTTCCTTGCATTGGGGAGGATGACCTATAGTCATTTCCTGAACCGGATCTTCATTTGGCTATAAAAATCGAAACCTAATAATTTTCCTTTTGAGATGTGGCATTTATTGGTCATTAATGTTTCCGGATAGCGGAACTTTATCTCTTGATCTACCCTACAGTGACAAATAAATGACAACTAACCGAATCACCCAATAGAATAATATTTTGCACCTTCCATCTCATGTGACACAATCATGTAGAAAACGAAACAACTAAAACAAGTTTTAACTCCAAGACTTTGGTTGAAAATTTTGTCATTTAAGTGTCTCCTTCACGAAGGTTAGACTTACCCTTTCATTAAATCTACATGATTACATGGCTTTCAGATTGGTTTTATTTATCAGAATAATATATTTGCCAAATCTACAAGATTGTCTTTCTCAAGGCATCAAAATATGAGAGAATCTAGTACAGAGGTGAGGAAAGATGAAGGGGGATTAATGAGTGGTTCTTAGGGCATCAAATGTGTTTTGGAAGGAAGAGGAAAAGGTTGTTAGGGCATAAAATGAGTTTTGGAGGGAAAGGGGGCCACGTAGGAATTTTTTAACCCCTTTAGCCGATCACCCTTAAACCTAAGATTATTCTTAGTTAAACAATAAATGAGACTAATTAAAGAAAACCTAACCAAGCTTGAGATTTTTCATGTCAATTTCCCCTATTTTTAATTTATATTACAAATTAAATTATAAGCACTACATGACATGGACTTGGGGTATCAATTCATTGGGCTTGGTTCGTTGTCTCCAACTGTCGAACTCAGGCCCGAGCCGAAACAAGCCCGGCCCAATTCTGTTTGTTCTATAATGGGCTTTACAGATTGAATGGGCCTAGTTTGGCCATACATGCAGTGACATGTCATGAATTATATAGCTTAATCTGCACGTCCAGACTCTGAGAAGAAACGACGTCGTTTAAATGAAATCGCAAAACGACGTTGCTCTATTCTTCGTCCCCATTTCCTAATCCTAGCCCCTTCTCTCCAGTCCCCGGAAAGCACAGATCCCATCCCTCCCTCTCTTCAATGGATTGTCGTATCTCAAAGGGTTTCTCACTTCTTCTGATCTTCTCGCTTCTCTTCATACAATCTAGGGTATGCTCTTTCTCACTGTCCGTGTAGGACGTTGTAAATGTGGATCTGATGATTGTGCTTCGAAATTATGTTCATTTTTATGCGCAGGCGGGAACTAGTGGCTCGGTTTTTTTCCTTGATTCTCCAACTCATCCGTTTCTTCGGCCTCGTTCTTCTGATGGCGCCATGGAGGTAATTCTTATCATTTTTCTCATGCAATTCTATTTTGAGTTAAACTTTTTGATCAGTTTTATCCATTAACTTCCATATGGTTGCCTATGAAACGAAAACCGTAACTCAGATTTTCCTCAAACTAACCTAGGATACTGTTTGGCTTAGCTGTGTAATATTTATTTATTATTTAATTAAGTTTTTAGATCTTGTTTATGGAATTACTATAGGAGGATGAATAGCTATAGTCTATTTGATCTTTTTAACTTCAAATTTTTAATTTTTAATTTATCTTTAAGAATTATGGAGGAACAAGAGAAATCAATCACGCAAGACACAACAGTTTCATGTGGAAAATAGCCTACAAAGTCTCCCAAAGACTCAGGAGCTGTAAAAACCATTTTATCAGACACCATATAGTATAATCCACTAAATATGAGGTAGGACACAAATTTACCTAACGGTTGCTACTCCCTAAGACTTACCGTACTTCTTGGTGGACTCCTCAATGCCTTGAGGGGTTGCAAACCTCTCTAATGAATTCAAGAAAAGAATCATGAGCTTTTTGAGAGTTTCAGATTAAACACAAATTTTGAGAGTCTCAGATGAAACACAAAGAATAATGGTTTAAAGCTTAGGTTCATATGTTCTTTCGAGAATTCTCCTAATCAGCGTATAATAAACATATATTAGAGATGACATAGTGGACCTATAATGAGTTTGGAAATCATAGTTTATGAAAAAATTATTTAGAAACTTAAGAATTTAAAAAAAAAAATTAGAAAGATTTCATATTTTAAGTTTACAAAGATTTCATGCTTTTGAAGAGATTTGGGATACTTTCTTCTTTTTTTTTTAATAATATATTTTTTATTTAAATTCTCAATTAATTTTTTGCTTCAAAATTAATTTTATTATTTGAAAAGATTTTTCTTTTTAAATTTTAAAATTTAAAAATTTTCCAATTTAATTTAATTTTTAATTTTGATGAGTTCATCTGTGCCTCTTACAACATAATTCTGACTTAAATATGCTACGTGTTTAATTCTAGGTTGATTGTGTGGCAACTTTGAGTCTTCAAAACTGTGTATTTGAAGAAAAGTACATAGATGGATGGAATAGTATCATTTTAATCTTGATATGGTAATGTTCTAACAGTGTTCCCACTTATCAAAAAAAAGAAAAAAGAATATAAGGGCTTGTTTGGTTACAATTTTTGAAAACTGTTTTCTATTCTAAAAAACAAGGAGAACAAAGAAAACATGGAGAACACAATTGGTTCCCTGTTATTTTATTTTACTTTATTTTATTTTATTTTTGGAAAACACAAAGAACACAAAAAATACAAAATTTAGAGAACAAGAACAGTTTTCAGAGATTACAAAGCACCTCTGTGTGTTTAAAAACTATTATAAAGAATAGTTTTCAAAAATAGGAACCAAACAAGCCCTATTAGTCTCCCCATATGACAAATTTGTGACAAAATAGTGATTATATAAACCCCTAAGTACTCTTAAATGAAATTTACAAATTGCTCAATGTCACTTGCCTAAACCATGCATGCTATCAAATATTTGCAACTTGTTTGGAAAATTTTGGAAGACTAGAATTGTGATTACACACATACACGCTTTAACAACAAGACCATGAAGGCAGTAGACTTGAAACTTCTTGAGAGTTTAGGATTAGGTGCAAAGAATAATGATTTAAAGCTTAGGCGTATGAGTTCTTGAAAGAACTCTTCCAATGGATATATATTAGGAAAAACCTAGTTGACTCAAATTCAATTTGGAATATTTGATAAAAAATACGATTCTCAAAAATAAGAACTTTATATTCTAAATTTTATTCCTAATTTCCTTCAGTACATTATGCCTTTTATGTCATTATTCCCACTAAAACTTGACCATACTCACCTATTTTATCTTAAATTGATAGTGTAATGACCTTTAATCTTCAAAAGAGTGTAAATCACTAGAAAGCACATAGCCTAATGCACTAACCCTTAATATTCTTTGTGATTTGGTGGAAGGTTAGGGATTCCTTCTGTGGTCTTATCCTGTTAAATAACATAAGAAAATTAAAAATTTATTTATATAATTTGATATAATTGGGGTGGACGTCAATGAATATTGTGTTCTTAATAGCATTGGATTTGACCTGGGCTCATCTTGTTTTCTCATGTAATTTCATTTGAAATTTCTAATTGTAGGTCCTTGTTTTAGTCTTTTACCATCATATGTGGTGATGGAACAATTTAACTTGATGCGTTCTTTGTGGAGGTTGCTGCATCATTGGATTTTACTGAAAATAATATGAGATGATTCAATTCCTGATGAATGCCAAACTTGGTCTTAGTTTTTGGCTGTTCTCCAATAACCGAGGGCCTTCCATTTTTGAGTTCAATACTGGGAAATGCAATGCAAAATGTCAATTTCTTGGGAAATTGAAATGAAGCAGATTTCCCTCTACAGTTCCAAAAGTGAAGCATTGTGAGAGTGAGACTGGGATGTTAAAACATGACTGCTCAAATCTTTTTATGAGTCATTATGGAGTTAATCACAAACCCACCACAGTGGAATGATGATTTCTGCAGTTTAGACAAAAATAGACCATTTTGGAATGAGGAAATGGATGCTGTAGCCCCTTTGTTGCTTATTGTTAGCATATTCTACTGAAAGGGAAGCATAGATTGAATCTAAAAAAACCAATGGGTAACAAAACATGTCTGCATGTATCAGACTGGCTAATGCTTTCTGGTTGATGTGATGTTCTATATATTGATGAGAATCTTGATTATAGGTATATTGGTTGAACTAATGAAAATTAGTATGAGCCACAAAGATGAACAGAAACTCCTTTTCACATGAAATATAGATAAAGTGGGGCATTTCAATCTGTTCCCATTATGGCTTGGTTTATTTGATTTCGAATGCATTGCATGCTTCTCTTACTTATTTTGTTGAGTTCATAGTTCTCTGACTTCTGAATCCACCTTTCATTTTCACAGGTAGATACACTGTTGCTCCCTGAAGTTGGTGCAGCTGTCTCTGTGTTGCTTGGTTTTGCACCATCAGCTACTCTTTCAGCTGCTAGTTCATTTAAGGTCAGTTGGTTCATAAGTGAGGCAGAGTTACCTTGTTCTAGTATTTTCTGGTTTCTGCAATGAGGACTTAGGATAGTATAACTCCTTTTGCAGTTAAATGAGATTCTCATGCCTAATCCATTTGAAAGGCCTCGTTCTGTTCTGGTGCTGGAAGTAAGGGGAGTTGAAGGTATCTGAACTTAACTCTGAAATGCCTCATCAACAAGAACTCCAGTTTCTGTATATTATTAAAATTTTGGCATTTTTTTTGTGGGATCTCACAGTTGTATAGACTCTAGAAGGTTTTTGCTTTCTTTTTGTGTACATTTTGGAGGATCTGTCATCCTTCTTTATACTTATTTTACTTTCAGTATAGTATACTGAAATTTTATTTTGCATGCAGATCCTGATGTTGTGGTTGAACATGATAATTCTCTGTTGCACAGTGCTATTAAGAGAAAAGTTTTTTATGGTTCTGATAAAGCAGAGATTTTACTTCCAGGTACTTGGTTTTTAATTATTTATTTATTTATTGATTTTAAATTACTATAAACATGCAAAATTTGGCTGAGTGAATGCATTTTAGTTTTTGGCACCAAAATTTTTATCCTTTACAATATTTTATGAGGCTTGTTTTTTGTATGAGTCTGCTGCAGGTGATGACCAAGTCTCTGTGGTTTCTTTGGATGAACACTTAAGCTTTGATTTGGACACAAATTGCAATGACAAAGAAATTAGTGATTTTGTGAGTCGTTCATGACTCATGTTATTTTTTTTTTTCAAGGACCATTTACATGTTAATCCCTTCTCTTTCACTTTTTTTTCTTCATGTTATTGACTAGATCTCTTTAATTATTTAGGCATCTTGGATGGGTGGATCATATGTTGCTAATGAGCTAAAACCATTGAATGGCGAGTTGACCATCCCCCTGGCTAGTGGTGCCAATTTGAATCTTCATATGTCGAAGGTTTTGGTTAAAAGATTAGCCATATATCTGAAATTATTTTTAGTCATGAACTAGTCTCTCTAATTCTCAAGTTCTTATTGGAAAAATTGCCTTTTATTTGCAGAAAGCAGACAGAGAATTTATAGCCAGTCTTCTGTCTCTTACTCACAATATCAGGAGGGTAGTAGAGATGCATCAAGATTTGTCTGGGAGTTTGCAGAATGCAGCTGAGCTATTGACAGGCAGTTTTGATGGCATTAAGGTGATTATATCCTATTCTTAAGTCTTGTTTCCTAAATTGTATGGCATGATTAGCTTCAACAATAGTGTATATTTAAAAATCAAACCAAGATGAAATTATATATCTTAATTTGTTGCTGGTCACAGTAATAGACAATGGACATATATGTTGGTAGCTGGCTGGTTGTAAATTGTATGTTATGATAAAGCCCCAGAAAATGAAATACTTTATTAGTATAGCAGCAATTACTGGTACCAGCATAAACACTTAATCCTCTCAATTAAATCTCATCTAGTCCATAAAGTTCCATCACATACTTTACAAGCATTCCATTTGTTTTAATGTATGCTCAACTGAGGATATAATCCAAAAGGATCAATGTCCAAAACAATTTTTTAATAGAAATTTTTGGATCCATGCTCATTACTAGTATTGTTCCAACAACTAACTTTTCCCTCTCTATGAGGGGGAAAAGTCTGGTTCGCCGTTGAGGCAAAATCTTTCGAAATCGAGATCGAAGAAAAGAATAAGAAGCTGAAGGGTTGTATTATGGAGCATTGCAAGCGTTACATCGTGGATAAGGTTTGAAGACTTGAGTCTTCAGAGCTTGCTTTTGGGGATGGAGGATTGCATAAGGATTGCTCAAAAGTTTGAAGGGTTTGAAAGATGGAAGGAGAATGGTAGACAGTACAAGTTGGAGCGTGGATCGAATAGTGTAGGCGCCTTCATCCAAGTTTCAGTTAGGGATTCTGGGTCAAAAAGGTACTGCCTAATCTTCCTCGAGGGAAAAAGGACTGCTTGGTGGATGGAAGTTGTTAGCAGAGAAACTCTAAGGGCTTGGCGTGAGATCCAAGGAAGGGGCTGGAAACAGTAAAAGAGCTATGGCTATGGACTTGGTCGGAAAGGGGGTGAAACCCTTGATTTCAAAGGGAAAAAGGTTCGAGGAGGCTCTCTCCTTCGTGAAAATTGTAGAATCAGGGCACTTAGCCTTCTTTGATGTTGTTCGACTCATAGTCGGGAAGAGGATGTGAGGGATAGGATAGGGAAATTAGCTTGTAGTCTGGTGGGTTGGTGGATGAGTGGTTCTTCTACGATGCCAAATATAAAAACTTAAGGAGATGGACATGGTCGTCTTGGGCTGTTAAAGGGTCCTTGAATGTGGTCGAGACGTATGTAGAGGGCTTTGGATTTTGAATTGCACTCGCCGGCTTTCTGATAGTATTGGCGATGGAACAAGAAGTTTTGGGGATTTCTCTGTCTCTCAAAAAGTGGTCTCATGATGTTGGGTGCAGGAATTGCAAGGATGGAGAAGAGGAGGTGTGGGTTGGGCTGGTAGGGTTACCTTCGCATCTATGGAGTCGAAAAGTCCTAAGAAAAATAAGAGATTGCTACGGAGGGTTTCTGGCAGTGGACGAAGACACCGTATTTCGCAGATCCCGTGTGGGCCAAGCAAGGTGAAACGGTAGAGATCTCTAAGGCCCACAAGAAGTGTCATGTGGTTCCTTTTTATTTTTGATTCAACTTTGGTGGGAAGTTTCCCCTTGCTTGGGTATAGAATTTATAGTGAGGAGATTTGTTGAAGAAAAAAACCCTAGAGGAGGAGAGGGTGAGGAAGGCGCATGCACAGGAGGGCGTATGAGGACTTCTTCGAGGTGGCGTGTGCAGTGTCCGGCGGACAAGAGGCCCCGCTGCATCCTTAAAGGACGTCGTGAACCCAATGCGGTGGAAGGACCGGTTCATGGGTCGGCCCGACCAAGGCAAACGCCCCCAGCTTTCGGGTCGACCTCCCCTTATGGGCCTCCATGGCTGCCTCCAATATGGACTCAAGAGGGTGGGTCGGGCAACTGGGGCCTTTTGTGGTGGGTCTTCCTAAAGGCCATGAGCTGGGGCTTGCTGCGACTTCTAAAGGGCTAGGACTTGGTTTTCTAGGGCCTTTTGTGCCCATTTCTTCAACCGAGCCCTTGATACAATGTAGTTCCTCCCTTGAGAAGGAGGTGGAGGATCACAAAGAGGTTGCCGATGCTAGATCCAGTGAGGGACATGGGGTCGGCGATGGTGGCGAGTAGATAGAGACTCATTCAACCGATTTGCTCAGGTACGAAGAGAACTTTGTTGAGAGTTCCCCCTCCCTTTTATTCTCTGTTTTTGGCCGACCTCTGCTTTATGGGGTTTCTTCAAGCTTGGGGGGTTCTTATGGGGATGAGATGTCGATTGATTTGGAACCGTTGCGCGTGATTGCAGCTGACGGAAAGGAGTGGGGCAAGGAGCCCGATAAAGATATGCCTGGCTTTGAGAAAGGGTTTAGAATTGATCGACAGTTTGAGACGGCCCCGATCTTGGCTTTAGAAGGTTCGGGTTCTATTGGCTGGGAGGATAGTTGCTTGATCAAGTTTAGCGAGTTCATGGGTTTCTCTATAGTGGGTTATGAAGATGAGTTCCTGGACTTGATGCGTAAATTGGTGGCCAGTCAGAAGCAAGTCAAGGGTAATGGGTCCTTGGTTGTTTAAAAAAGCAAGAGAGAATTAAAAAGTTAGAGTGTTCTATCAATTACAATGGGCGGAGTTATAGAAAAGGTAGAAGAGATAGGGGTAATTTTTTGTTTAAGTTAAAATGAAGTTAAAACTTATCTGTTGGAATGTCAAAGGGGTGAATAATTTGGACAAGAGAAAAGTGATCAAAACGTTTTTGAGGGCTCAAAGAGCGGATTTGGTGTGTTTGCAAGAAACCAAGATCTATCTAACAAATGAATTGTGCCTTGGCTCGTAGTATTTGGTGAGTAGATTTTCTAATTGGAGGGCTTTGAGTACGGAAGGGGCTGCGGGGGGCATTATCCTTCTCTTGGATAAAAGAAGCTTGGATGTGGTAGATTCAATGGCTGGTTCCTTCTCTATATTGTGCGTGTTTCGATGTGTCGAGGACGACTTTCAGTGGACCTTTTCGGGTGTTTATGGTCCCGTAGAAAGAGGTAGTAGAGAATCGTTTTGGGATGAACTGGGATCAGAGGCCTTTGGGAGGGTCCTTGATGTGTTGGGGGCGATTTCAATGTGGTTTTGTCCCTTGAAGAGTGGAATGGAGAGGGAGGGAAGGGGGTTGGTGGTGAGGGCCTGGGGGCGCTTGTCCTCCCTCGAGGCGCTTTGAGACCACAACAACTCAGCTTAGGGATGGCGCCGCTTCAGGGGGGTCCTTTCACTTGGAGTGGGGGTCGCAATGGGTGCTCAATGTCTTGGTTAGATCGTTTTCTGGTTACAGCCGACTAGGAGATTCAGTTCAGTATATCCTTCTCAAGCTTGTCTCTGATCACTTTCCTATTATGTTGGATAATGAAGGGATAAGATCGGCGCCTTCCCCTTTTCATTTTGAATTAATGTGCCTTAAGGTTGAGGGATTTAAGGATCTCTTGAAAGACTGGTGGCATAACCTCTAGTTTTATGGTTCGTTCAATTATATCCTGGCTGCTAAGTTGAAGGCTCTAAAGGACATCTTGAAGGTCTGGAACAGAGAGGTTTTTGATAGGGCCTAAACAAACAAAAGGGAGGCTCTCTGCGGGGTGAAGTCTTGGGATAACTTGGAAAAGGAGAGGGATTTGTCTTTGAGGGAGTCTGAAGATAGGAAAAAGGCCAGAGATGATTTCAAATTTGGGCAATCATGGAGGAGGCTTCCTGGAGACAGAAGTTTAGAGAAATCCGGCTGAAGGAAGGAGATAGGAACATTGAGTTTTTTCATAAGATGGCCTACTCACAAAAGGAGGAATTTTCTCAAGAATATTAGTATCAATGGTAGAAGGTGCATGGAGGAGTCGGATCTTAAGGAGGGTTTGGTTGGGGCTTTTCAGAATATTCTCTTTGATCCGCAAGGTTGTCGCCTGTCGCTTCCCGAGCTTCCTTGTAAGGAAGTTGGGGCTGAGGAAGCTTCTAGGCTTGAAGAGATGTTTACTGAGATTGAGGTTGTCGCTGCGCTATCTGGGCTTAATGGGGGAAAAAGCCCTTAGACCAGATGACTTCCCTATAGCATTTTGGTCCTTTTGCTGAGACTTTGTGAAGGATGAGGTTATAGGCTTTTTAAGGAGTTTTTTTATAAGAACAGGTTTGTCAGAAGCCTCAATGCTACTTTTATGGTCTTGATCCCTAAGAAGAGCATTGTTGAAGACTTGAAGGACGACTTGAAGGACCTCAGACCTATTAGTCTAGTGGGTGGCCTTTATAAGATATTGACAAAAGTCTTGGCCAATAGATTAAAAATGGTTATGGGGAACATTATATCTTAGTCTCAGAATGCCTTTGTGGAGGGTAGGCAGATTCTGGATGTGGTCTTAATTGCTAATGAGGCTGTGGACTCTACTTTTAGAATGAAAGAACGTGGGCTGATTTGCGAACTGGACATTGAAAAAGCCTATGATCACATTAGTTGGGAGTTCGTTCTTTAGGTTATGGAGAGAATGGGTTTTGGGTGCAAATGGCTAAACTGGATCAAATGGTGCATCTTGATGGCTTCTTTTTCGGTCCTTTGTAATGGGTCTCCGACAAGCTTTTTCTAAAGCACCAGAGGCTTGAGACAAGGAGACCCCCTCTCCCCTTATCTCTTTGTAATTGGCATGGAAGCCTTAAGTTGCCTTTTAGAGCAAGCGGTGGAAGGAAACTTTATCTCTGGATGCAAGTTTGTAGACAGAAGAGGAGAGTCTTTGTCCATTTCTCATTTGTTGTATGTTGATGACACTCTCATCTTCTACAAAGCTAGACAAGATTAGATGCTCTATTTGGGATGGACTTTGATGTGTGGTTCAGAGCTATTTCAGGGTCGAGAATCAATTTGAATAAAAGCGAGATCATTGCAGTGGGTAGAGTGGCCAATGTGGCAGAGTTGGCCGCGAGTCAAGGTGGGTTGTCCTACCTTCACTTAGGGCTTCCTCTTGTGGCTCCTGAAGAAGTCTTTAGGGGCTCGGGAAATTCATTGAAGAAAGGTTCCGGAAGAGACTGGCCTCTTGGAAAAGGCAGTATATATCTAAGGGTGGGAGGTTGACCTTGATCCGAAGTACTATGGCTAGCTTGCCGATCTATTTTATTTCTCTCTTCTGGATGCCAAAGCTGGTTTGTGATAGACTTGAGAAGATTCAAAGGGATTTCTTATGGGGTGGGGGCAGCCTTGAGAAGAAGCTGCATTTGGTTAAATGGGGGACTATGTGCTCGGAAAAGAAGAAAGGGGGTTTAGGGTTGAGGAGCTCTATGTCGAATAAGGCACCTCATTAGTTTTGAGCCAGAGGCCTGCTAAATGAGAGGGATTCTCTATGGAGGTTGGTCATTAGCAGTAAATTTGGCGTTTCTTCTGGGGGCTGGAGCATAGGTGACATCCGGGGTGGCTATGGCATTAGGATAAGCTTTTGGAAGGATATTTGGTGCGAGGAGGAGCCATTGAGTTCAACTTTCCCACTTTAATGGACATCCAGTATATGGGAATGGCATGTTCACCCAGGGGAGGTATCCCATCTCTGTATCCCTGAATGATTGAGGCAGAACAGTTCCTTTATACTCTCAGCAAGAAGAGGATCAGCTCACCAAGAAGATCAGCTCATTTTGAAGAGCTTTAAGGCGGATTTCTTCTTGTGAAGCTCATGTGTAGGATGTTAGAGCAGTCCCCTACCACTACATTCCCTTATAGGTCTATGTGGAACCCTATTGTTCCTCCCAAGGTGGGCTTTTTCGCTTGGGAAGCTTCTTGGGGAAAGGTCCTGACTTTAGATCATCTAAAACGAAGGGGTAGAGCTCTTGCTAATAGGTGTTTTTTATGCAAGGAGGAGTCCATTGGCCATTTTTTGTTACATTGTCATAGTGCCAGACAACTTTGGGATATCATGTTGGAAATTGTTGGTATTCATTAGGTTTTCCCATTGACAGTGTTGCATGCTCTCCTCTCTTGGCAAGGAGCCTCTGTTGGCAAGAAATGTAAAAAATTCTGGTTGGCTGTGCCCCTCTTTGCTTATTTTGGATGCTATGGCTTGAAAGAAATAGGGTGGCTTTTGAGAGTGAAGCTTTTTGCATGCATAGGATGAAAGTCAGTTTTTTGAGTAACTTATGGTCTTAGGCTTGCTTGTATAGCGTGAATAACACATTCTTTTCTGTATTTTTTGACTTGGCTAGGTCCAGGTGAGTCAGTCTGGTGTATGTATGGGCTGGTGGGTTTTTTTGTCTTCTCTTTTGGTTCTCCTTTTGTTCTTCTTTGGCTCCTCCTTAGTTTACTCCCAGTAAACTCTCTGGCAGCCTGCGGCCCTGCCTTTTTGATCAATACATTGCTTTTACCAATAAAAAATAAATAAAATTTTTCGTTGAGGATGAGAAATCATTCTGTTGCATTCAGTGGATATCGTGTGTGCTTGAAATGGATCAAATGAGCAAGACTTCCGCTGGAGGATATAAGACAAAAAGATCAATGTCCAAAGTGTTTTTCTAAATAAGATTTTTCATGAAGATAAAGGAGGAAGGTTAACCCTCATTCGAAGCACTTTTGTCATGCTTACCAGTGTATTTCATGTCCCTTTTTCGTCTCCCTAGACGGGTTAGACTAAGGTTAGAACATATTTAGAGAGCCTTTTTGTGGGGCAGAGGTAATATGGATAAAAAGCCTCAACTTGTCAAGTGGTCTACGACAGTAAAACAAAAGCAATGGAGGTTTAGTTTGAGATTTTCATTCTCAATAGGGCCCTTTATGGATTTGGAGCTCACAAATGAAAAGAATGCCCTATGGAGGAACGTCATCTGTTGAAGTTTGGGGAGGACCGAGGAGGCTGGGTCTCTTGTGCTTTTAGAGGTGCTTCTGGGACAAGCGTCTGGAAGGAGATTAGAAAGGGAATGGATATAACCTTTCCCCCATGTCAAGCTTTGGGGAATGTGGTAGAAGGCTAAGCTTTTGAAGGATGTTTGGAAAAAGTAGAGAGACTCTTGTGATTCTTTCCCCTCTCTATTCACTATGTTTTTACCTATAAAAAAAGGTCTCTAGGGCTTTACGAATATTTAAACGAAGGAGTTCAAGCTCTCTTCTTAATCATATGATTGATATGCAACAATCAGAAACCTGTTGAATTAAATCCATAAGCTTTGAGTAGGAGTTCCTTGCATGAGTTAACTGTCAGATATGCACAATCAGTTGCCTCGTAGTAACTTGACACCATAAGGAAATTGGTTGATTGGCCTCCCAAGCTGGGATGCTAACCTTCTCTCTTACTCAAAAAAAAAAAAAAAAAAAGAAAAAGAAAAAAAGAAGGCTGTTGTGATGTCTGTTGTGCAATTTTGAATACCCTTTTTAGTTTTGAAAAAATTGAAGTTTTTCAATACCATTAACATCATGCTATCCAATTTTCAAAAGAATTGAAAGGTCAAGAATTTTTAAAGAAAAGCAAGAATTTCTTAATTCAATGTACCTAGGCCCAACTTTACTTCGAGGCCTAAAAGGATAATTAATTTTTCTTGATGAATGATATTTGTGCCTTTGACCTGAAATCGAGTCTAAGAAAATGGGATATTTCAATTTTTACCTACTTAAAAAGACTTAACATGAGAGTAAACTAGTCTCTTGTTTTATGATCCTCCAAATTTGTTTGGGGTAACATTTCTATAATGCAATTCTTTTTTGTGTTATTGCCGCTCTTTGGCATTAAATTTGTAATATACTATTGTGGTGGCATGTTCTGAACTCATTGCTTCATGCTGACACTGGATTCTGCCACAAGCTCACACCCTAATGCAACGGAGACATTAGTGACTTATAATATGAAAATAGACATTTCATGGATGATAAAAGAAAACGAAAACAGTTATAGTGACTCTACCTCTTCATCTTATTGAACTTGAACACTTAGGATGTTTTTCTTCATAGAGGGAAAAAATGCAGTGGGAAAATTGTTTTTCATATTAGGACACTACATAAATATTGTGTATAAAGGAAAAGAAGGATATTTTCCTCCACTTTCCTTGAAATAATAAATTGAATTTTTCTTTAGAAAGGTGTGGGGATGTTTAGGGAAAGTTCATTCTCATGAGGTTAATTACTTGTCCGTTAATACTTTCTTGTGTAATTTTTCTTTTCTCTCTTTTTTCCTTAAATTCCTAGGAACTAAACATGGAGTAATAAAGGTTGAGAAAAGTAGATCAAAATTTTAGACTTTTTCCTGGACTTTTCCCATGACTAAATCAAATAAAAGAAATGTTTTGTATTTGTTTTACTTATTTCTTTCCCTTATGTTTTCATTATAAACAATTACCTCACTTTCAACGCTATGTTTAATGCCAGCAAGGCTGTTTAAAAAAAAATTAACGGAATATTTTTTTCTCTGCTGTTTGAAACAATATGAAGGTAAGAAAGGAGATGTTAGGAAGCACTGGGACAAGGAAGGATGATAAAGATTGTCCTCATTTTCTTTCTTTTTTGAAAGCTTTGCCTTATACCTAAACTCTCTTCGCAATTTGGTTTGCACGCCCAATCCTAATTCACAAGAAGCTCTTCTTCTTGTCAATGTTAAAACCACAAAATGCCTTTCTGCAAAGGTCATGATGTGAAAGGTCTCCCTTTTTAATCTTATATGAACTTTTATTGTCAAAGGTAAAGCAAAGTCAAATAAGTTTTAAATTTTTTTTTTCAATTCTTTTCCTCATTGAACTTGAACTCCGACCCTTCCCTATGCCTTACCCCAACCCTTACTCCACTGAGCCAGCCTGAGCGGCGAACTTTGAGGGTTTTCATTTGAAAGATCCGAATATTGGATACTGAAAATACGATGATATGGAATTAGAACCTTATATATTTTTTAGATGGGAACTTTACTTAAAACATTAGTTTTATAAACATAAAAAGTTGAAAACTTTAAAGATGACACATAAAGGTACTTACCAACAGCACATAAATACTTGTCAAAAAAGAGAAAAAAACACACATAAAAGTACATATCCCAAGTAAAATTTAAAAATAAAATTATATCTAAAATGTAAAAAGTTTATTTTGAAGAATTATGTAATGAACCTATACATTAAACTCATATTTTGTTAAATTGTACTTTCAAAAACTCTAGTATTCAATCTTTTATATGGTATAATATAATTTAAAATCTTTAAATCCTATTGTCTTTCATGAAATTGGTTATATATTATTCTATACTTCATCCTCTGATCTATGCATATGAGCTCTATGCTTTTCATATAAAAAATGTATGGTACATGATACAGCTAAAATAGAAAACCATGCATTTTATGAGTTAAACCAATGAATTTTACCCTTCTTTTATTTTTTTGATTTGATTTTTTTTTTCTTTTAAAAATGAGCTCCTAGAGTTGTTTTGCGTTAGTTTCTAGTGATGGGCGTAGTCTAAGCATTTTGACTTGCTTCCCCTTTGGAAAAAATTTCACTTGGACCTGGGCTTTATCTCTTTGTTCGATTCAACAAATGGATGCTGAAATACTTTTAACAATAAGAACATTTCAATATAAATAAAACTTATATACTTTTCTGATTATAAGAAGAAAGCTGCTTCAATTTCATTTTCAAAATCAAGAAAAAAAATTCAATAGTTATTTCGCTGTTGAACTAGCTAGCTGTATGGATCTGGCAAGTAACGTTTATGCAAAAACACCAATTTCATGATTTTGCATTCTTTGTTGATCTGTTTGATATGTTACAGGTGCTAGATGAGCAGTATGGATCTGGAGGTGTTGGTCAGCAAGCAGTGGAGTTACTGCTTACTACATTATCCAAGATGTTTGTTCATTGCAGGTGGCATACAAAGGTAATTGTCTTGGTTGTTATGAGATATTATGAGTCAGTTATCTTCAACTGTACTATGGCCTCTTTCTAAGCCCTTTCCGAGTACATATTGCTTCAGCATCATGATTTAATTAAAAATCAGTCTGGTTTGCAAATGTCTAAATGAGTGACATTTGTCAATTGAACAGGTCAAATTGTTGGAGTTGTTTTAGTGGGACACCTCCCTCATCATCTGAAAAAATGTTGGATGTGATATATACTTCTCAGCCAACCACACGTTCACTGGCAGAAGTGGAAGATTCTCCTGATTTGACTGCTGCCATCAAAGTAGCATTGGTTAGAAAGACCCTTGCTTGGATAACGGGAATCATTCTAGTTGTGTCAACTCTTTTAGGGGTGAGTTTACATTTCTGTTAAGACCTTTTACTGATTTCAGTTTGAATCTATATTATCTCTGAAAAAAGAAAAATAAAACCCATAACTGCAATTCTGATCATGTATACAGCAATGCATTATACATATTTGTTTAAATAATAAATCTGGAGTTCTTTGAAACATTTTATTATTGCTTGTCTAATTGATATGGAGGATGTGAAAATGATAAAAGAAGACCTGATGAAATAGAGTTGCATTTAAAATTATTGTCGATTTTCTCAAAGAAGTTAAAAAGAAAAACCAGTAGTTAAAAAGAAAACCAGTGTTTTAGTGGGGAATACTATACGTTGCTGAGTGCAATAAACCTATTCTCTATTTTTTTGTGTCATATCCATCATCTCCTTTCCTCAGTAATATCGCTATTGCTAAAAGCAAGAAGGCTACACAATGCATGCCTTGAATGCAATATATAAAAAAAAAAAGAAGCTCCACTGGGATTGTTGGCAAAATTCATTGTGCATTATCGGCTCCTTTTAGAACGTCGAACAGCATAATACATGAATTGCTACTTGAAGGATCTTCTTAATCATCTTTAAACATGGTTGTGGGTACACACACCATGCTTCAATAAGACTATTTAAGATGATGTAACAACAAACAGGTTCAAATTGTAAAGCTTAGAATAGAATTCAAAAGAACTTCATTGGGGTTTCTGTTGAAGAAGATAGACAACTTGTATTTCATTCAAGTAGGTCAGGTCAGGTGGCAAAGTACCATTTTATTGGTCGTCATCTTTATGATCACTTGAATGAAACACTGACTATGACACTAAGTCATCTTGACTGAGAATTAATTAGTTGGGGGTTTGTTTACCGAATCTTTCAAATAGCCAGCAGTCTGGCTCTATTTTTAAAGAGATTCGATTGTCAGATATTTGTAGATGTGCATTCCCTACTTTTGCTGTCTCCTGTTGTATCGAACAAGTTGGCACTTGTTCTTGATATTATTTAGATGCTACTACACTTTCTTTTTAGGCATAGTAGATGATGGAAAAGGTTCTGCTGGTGGGAGCTAGTAGCAAACAAGGACCAAGGCAGTAGTGTGATACTGGTGGCTAAAAGCTATTCTGTTCTGTTATAATTTGTGTATTTAGGAGCTTTATTTGATTTTTTTTTTACTTACCTTTGATTTTATAAGATCTCCGCTGAATAATGACAGATTGAGGATTCCAGCAGCCCCTGCCCCCCTGTCGGAGGGAGAACTGAATCTGGTTTGAATTAAGGTACTTTTTTTCACATTCATTCATTCATGTGTACGTGTACGTGTACGTGTACGTGTATGTGTGTAAATTAAAAAAAATTAGGTGATAATTTACAATTACTTCGTGGAAATATTAAGGTTCTGTTCAAAATTAGCTTATAATTTGATGTTTGATTAAATAAAATTTTGTTTTGCAGTTCGAAATTTTTTTAATTAACTGTAATTTTTTTTTATATTTATAAACATGTTTTAAAAATTATTCTACTCTTAATACTGTTTTTAATTATTTTGTTTGTAAAATAAATCTAAAAAATAAGTGAATATAATACTTTATTTTTAATTATCGTTTATATTTATATTATTATTTTAAGAATAAAATTAAAAATATTTGTGAAGATTTTCCTGAACTTATCTTTTAGCCAATTATTTTTGGGTCTTAGTTTTAGAGTTTTTAGGTCACTGTCACCCACCCTTAAAACATAATCCTCCCTATTTCTTATATTTCCCCCAATCAGTCATAAGGAGCAAATTTTTATTTAATTAAAATTTTCAAAACTTAGATTACTTCTTTTAATAAAACTATATTTTTTTCTTAAATTTGATTTATAATGAAAATTTTGAATTATTATTTTCTTCTGCCCAACTTTGATGCAGAAGTCATTATCCCAAGCAAAACCTAGTGAGCTTTGGTTTCTTGGGCGAGGGATTTCCCTTTAGCTTTGATTTTCTATATGGTCGTTGAAGTGATCCCAAACTTGGCCTTCCCTTTAGTAGGGTTGAGCCTATTATATCGAGTCCAAATCCTAAAATAGACAATAATTAGAGAATTTTTGTTGAGGCCCTCAATGTTTTACTAAGAGCATGTTTCAAGACGAAAATATCGGATATATCGGCTATCGGTGGCTACCGACACGACATCGAAAATTGAAAGCCGGCCGGGAGCAAATATAATTATTGGAAAATCTTCGATATATCGAATGTCCACAACACACGCATGGACTTGAAATTCCACGATCAAATCGATAAAAAAAAGTAACGATATATTGTCGATATAATGCCATATTCCATTGAATTATCATAATTTTGAATTTAACGCCCCTAAAATTTTGCCTTGATACTCACAGATCTATTATCGCACGTAAATCGACTTAAATTTTACCCCGATACTCATGTAATTCATTATCACGATGGAAATTTGCTATATAAAAAAGGAAAATAAAAATTAAAGAATTTAAATACTAGGTATCCTGTAAACTTGGAAACTTAAAAGAACATAAAGCTTGTTTAATAATGGGCTAAAACCCTCATATATTTTTTTCATTTCAAACTATAATAATATCCTAAAATATATTTTAATACATGAATTACTTTTATTTTCATTTATATTTAATTATCAGTAATTATCTATAAGATATGAATATTAAAATAAATTATATATTTTAATTAAATAAATTGTGATTTTAGTATTAAATATATCTCATTTAACTTATCTTAAACTTATTATAATTTTTTTATATTTATACATTTACTTTTTTTTTTTTAATTTTTGTATATTATTGAAATATAAAAACGCGATTTCTTTTCAAAGTTGCTTAAATATATAATAATAACTGTCATGCCCCGAAACCCACCCTAGTACGACTGCACCACTAACTGCTCCTTCACCACTACCAAGCGTGAAACGACACTAACCTTTCCTTGTAACTAGATTTTTGTCAAATTACCAACACATGTTCAAAGTAAATGTACAACTTTCTAAATTCATAAATTCTCCAAATTCAAAATTTCATGCCGACAAAAATTACTTCTAAATATCCAAATCTCAATTATACATGTCATATAAAGCTGTTCAAAATATAACAATATTTGGGATCTCCCAAATCCAAACTTTATACTAATATAAAAACGAATGTTATCATTTAAGTGACTTTCTCAATTAACTTTTAAAACCCAACATTTCACATAAACATGAACTTATTAATTCAACATGATCCATAAAGTTCCAGAATTAAACTTCTAATGATGACGAATCCCCAACCTAGCCATCACTCATCGCATAAACTAAAAGTACCTGAAAATATGTCAACGAATGGGAGTGAGCTTAAAGCTCAATAAGAAATACTAATACATTTTCATGAATCAAAAAGTTTTCAATCATATAACAAATAGGAGATGTTTTTCATCAAACTTTAGATTCAAAAAATAAGTCGGGAACATTAACAAAATTTAATTCAAACACTCTCACATCCAATTCAAATCGCTTCATATCAAATGTGATCCAAACAATTTTATATCAAATTTCCGATTCAAACACTTTCATATCCAAATTAAAATCAACACATTTCAAATATATTTTTCTCTAGTCATCAAAATCAAATAGCCCAAACTGTGACTTTTTGAATAAGTGGCTAGCAGCAAATTGTTCTTTTTAAGGTGGACGAAACCAAACACTTCTAGTACTAGTAACCTCTAACCGAAACCCCTAGAGGCTGGGGTTCAAATCAATTACATTCGCCACCAAGGAATGTAAAGGTCAACTATTATTCCCATTGACAAGGGCCGAATAGTGTCAACTATTATTCCCGTTGACGCCGAATCCAACCAAAGCTCAAATATCATTCAAAAGTTCAAATTACAAACATCATATCTCCACATTTTCTTTCTCGTGAAATAAAATAAATCTCAAAAGTACAATCATACAAAACTACTTTAATCCATTGATAATCAAATAAATAAAAAGTAAAACTTTTCATAAAACCAAGATTATATAAATTAGCTAAATAATTTTCACCTCAAATGAAGTAAAACAAACAATTTCTTTTTAAAGATCCGCATTAATATCCCTTACCTAAAAGGAAAGAACTCAAAAGCTTTTGAAAGAAATTTAATCCGAATAATTTCACCTCAATAAATATTTCTCTTAAAATAATACAAGAATCATCATCATTACTTATTTATTCTAAACTTTCCTAATTTGATATTCTTAACAATGATATTATTTTTTAATTTTAATCATAATAATAAAGTTAATGGGTTTCGAATATTTGGCAAAATTTGTGATTTATAAAGTTTATTCTATCAACATGATTTTTTTGTTCACCAAACATATCGACAACCGGTTCGATGATAATTATTTAAATTAGGTAGTTTTACAAATTTTATAAAACTCATTCTTTTCTGATCTTATTTTAATAATTTATTTATTTTATGCTCTTAATCCGAACCAAATCTTTTACTAGAAAGAAATACATAATAATATTTTACAAATTATATTATTACATAAATACTCATCTAGCATTTTTACCTAACAATTATCATAATTTTGGATAACAAGTATTATTAACGGATCTTATTTCCGTTAATTGCTAAATAATTATTCTAATCATATTCTTTATCTAATAAATTCTCAACTTTTAATAAAATATTTACTTCCAAGCTAAAATACATATATATCTTAAATACTTATCAAATACATATATTTATACAAATCAAGATTTTCAAATTTATCTTATTTGTTTATTATTATTTTCTTTCAAAAATTATCCTTAAATACTTTTTCATTCTCATACTCAAAGTAATTCAGTATGACACCACCAATTCTTATTTTATTTCATTTTTTTTTAAAGAACGATAGTGAAATCTAAATCTGACTTCTTCAGGGTTCATCTAAACTGAAAGAAAAATTAAAGAATCTACATCAAAGAAATCTAGAAAAATAAAATAAGGAAGATCTTACATAGAAAAATTTGTTCTTCAAACCCTAGATCCGAAAGTCGTACGTCCTCTGGATTTTATTTTTTTATTTCAATTTATATCTAGGGTATCTATTAGGAAAATTACCTTTTTACCCCTATTTCATTAAATTAATTAATTAATTAGCTAATTGAATTATCATTATTATTTTCCTAACTTATTCCTATAAAAATTCCTATCATTATTATTTTTCTTAATTTATACCTATACAAATTCCTGTCATTATTATTTTCCTTAACTTATACTTATACAAATTCCTGGGTGTTACAATAACACTAATAATAATAAGGTTCTACTATTTTTTAAAATTTTAAATTAATTTAATAAAATAAATTATCAATATATTATTAATAATTTAATTACAAGAAAATTATTTCAATACTTCATAATTTATTTCATACTTTAAAATGTATTGAATGCAATTTTGATGAATATTTTGAAAATTTTCTCATTATTCATTTTATTCTAATAATAACGAAAAATGTTATAAATATAAGAGTATGGACATTACTAATAGATTCATGAATGTAAAAGTGGACTCTTCAATTCCTGAAGATTCATGTTTCATCCAATGAACCTGGAAGATTCATTAGGATGTATCTTGACTTTATCTCGTATATTATTCACTCTTGATATATCTTGAAGTTCGTGGATTCATCCGATGTACCGAAGTATTCGCAAACTCGTAGATACGGTTATTATGGATGCTTTATGTTGACCATTATAGCGAACCCTTTAACTTTCTTAGATAATAGTCATTATGGTTGCTTTATGGTGACCATTATGAAGGACTTTTAGCTTTCCTAGATACATGTATCAAAAGCCTATAAAAGAGCCTCACTTACACCTTGTAATAGAATCCAAAGAAATACAATTCTAGTCCACATTTCTTTCTTCCTCCAATAGCTCCGTCCATTTTTTTTCTTTATTTTACAACATGTTATCAAGACAAGTGTCATCACCCTAAGTGGAACGACATTTTTCCAAATTAGGAGAATTATTTATGCTATTTGTGCTTTTTGATTTTTTGACACTACCTTTCTAAATTGGACAAAATTTTGATCGCTTTATATATATGTTTACATATTGATGATTCTCGAATCTGCATATTTGGACTTTATGAATGACAAAATAGATAAGTAATAGATCAAGAGTTTTTTGATGTGATATTCTAAGACTACCATCTCGCTTTGTGTTTATGCCAGAATGATGATGTTATATAGTTATTTGCTATCTTATTTCTTTCGCACTACCAATTATCATGCTCTTAGAATAGATAAGTGTTTGACCACTGCTGATGTGTGGAGGTAAAAGAATGAATAAATGTCCTGGATTATACTATTGGTCCAATAATTTGCTTTTGGCTTAGAGGCTTGAAGGCCGTATGTTCAAGAATTATATAAATATGTTAGTATTTCATATTTTTGGGCCATGAAATATGGTTCAATTAAACCCTTGGTTTTCTACTCCAACCTTCCTAGCTCCATAAACATGCGTGAAAATAGTTCTATCCATAGATTATGATCATTTATCTATTGTGTTTTATTGCTTACCTTAAATTTACCTCCATCAATGCAAACACATAGATGTAGTTATATAAAGAAACGGAAAGCAACATGGCTAGAATAAGGAATGAAGTATGTATGTTCCAGCTGATGAATATCCTTGGTTGGACTCCTCACCCCTTATAATCTCAATACAAATGGGCTGATTTGTGTTCTAGGATTTGGTGGAAGTACTACAAAATATCATAAACTAAGGTTCCTAAGGGATGTGGATTAATAGAAAGGTCATTTGATTAAACACTTTTGAAAACTCCAAAAGTTAAATCACCCTTCATCAATTTTGGCCCGATTTGACAAAATGTTCATCTTATTTTCTTGCGAAAATAACCCCTTCTTTAAGGAACAATGTAAATATATGGAATAAAAAAAAAGATTTTTTGGATAACAACCCATGAAGATTGAGGGTATTCTATGCTTGGTAGATAGTGCTACCACACACAATCCTTAAAGATAGAAAATTCTTTCACACTTTAACTGAGAAAAGAGGAAGTGTTACTACAATTGCAAATGGTAGTTTTGATAGAGGGCTCCGAAAGAGCTTCACTAATCCTTCATATGGGTACAAAACAAATTATCAATGATGCTCCACTATATCCACAATCCACACATACCCTTCTAAATTTTAAGGACATCCGATCGAATGGTTTTCACATTGAAACCAAAACTGAAATGATATTGAATATCTCCCCAGCAACTCAATCAATAGGATGCTAAAGAAGAATGAAAAGTCTCTTCTTTTTTCTTTCGGATTGTATTATACATTTATCAGACCTTCATCACAATGTTGCGATGAGTTTAAAATTTAAAGACCTATATTCTTTCAAATTATGGCATGAGAAATTGGGTCACCCTGGGCAAAACATGATGTGTCGGATTTTGACTAATTCTATTAGCATAATATGCCAAGGTAGAATCCTTATGTAAATAAATTTTATTTAAGCGCCGAAGGAAAACTCATAGTACGACCTTCCCGTACTAAAGTTGAATAGAATTCCTATTTTCCTTGAGTATCATGGAGATATATGTGGACCAATTCATCCAAAGATCGTGACCATTTTGATATTTTACCGTCCTAATTGATGCTTCCACTCGATGGACTCATGTGGGTTTATTATCCAAGCGAAATAATGCATTTGCCAAGTTTATTGCCAAACTTATCGAACTTAGGGCCCAATTCCCTAATTATCCAATTAAATCCATCCGAATGGATAATGTCGGTGAATTCACATCAAAAGCATTTGATGATTATCAGATGGCATTCGTATCGCATAAGGTTCTCACTACACCCGTAATACCCAATGAGTACTTGGTTACATCAAATTAATTCAGACCGCTGTTACAACATTCGACTTACCTATATCTTTGTCAGTATGCGCTGCATGTCGCTACTCTAATTCAAATCGCCTATCAAGCGTATTATGATTATTCAACAAACAGTGCGTGGCAAAAGAACCAAATATTTCCCATCTACTAGAATCCTGATGCGCCTATGTTCCTATATCACCACCACAATGTACCTCTATGTGCCCTTAGAGAAAGCTAAGTATATATATTGGCTATGAATCTCCGTCTATTCTTAAATAGCTATAACCCATAACAGGGGATTAATTTATAGCTTGGTAAGCTGACTGCATATTAGATGAAGATCATTTCCTAGCATAATGGGGATTTAAGAACCAAAAATTAAATGAATGCTAAGAAATTTCATGGAATGTAAAAGATCTTCAATATTTAGATCCACTCATTCAGCCGATCGAACTCTGGAAGTTCAAGATAATTAACTTGCAATATTTAGCAAGTAATCATAGAGCTTACTTTAATCGACCACAAAGGAGTGACTAAACTTCATGTACCTGTTGTAAAACACACCACAAAGAGTGGAGGTCCCTAAGGGATCAAGAGTCATCGATGCTCCTCAACGCTTAAGTGTGGAGACCTATCGACAAAGATGAGAACTAGAAAACAAAATCTAATAAAGAAACTCTGTCACTTCTAGAACCCCTTGAAGAGGATTGTCTTGAAGAGGACAATCCTAGTACATTTGCACTTGCCCAAATAATCATAATACTAGGGTTGTGGAATGGCCTTACTAAATATTCGAAATGATGAGGATATGGTTGGATGTAAATATGGAAATTGCCATGACTCTATGAATAATGGAGAAACATATAATAGAATTATTACAATTGTCGATGGCATATTTGCCTCTGCAACTGCTCTTACTATCTCGAATGATAATTTGGATACAAAACCTAAGTCAATAGCAAAGTGCCAAAAGCACTCAGACTAGGTAAGATGGAAGCAAGCAATTGAGGCTAAGCTTGACTCGCTAAATAAAAGAAATTTTTTTGGCTCTGTAGTACATACACCACAAAATGTTATCCCAAGAGGGATATGTCGTGTTTGTACGAAAGAGAAATGAGAATAATGAGGTGGTGAGATATAAAGCGAGACTAGTTGCTCAAGGATTTTCGTAGAAACTAGGTATTGATTTTGATCAAATATATTCTCCTATTATGGATGGCATTACGTTCCTGTCACGACCCAACCTGGGGGCCGTGACCGGCACTAGGGAATGGGAAGGCATAAAGCCACCGAAACCCGTAGTAAGCCTAATTGAAATACTCATACCACTTATCATCACACAATCACCTGAATATCACACGAACACATGATATATATATAACTGATCAAATAATAAATGTCGATAGGGAGAGATAAATCTCGATCCCACATACTCCAACAATGCATGCAATTAATAGAATACGAAATACTTCAATACATTTTATCCAACATCAAGGTATCGTTTAGATGAAATGTGATAAGGATTACTATCATAATACATGTAACCGCTGTGGAAGGAAGAGAATTCATGGGTTATCAAGGACTGGAGAAGGAGGACCGACAAGACTAAAATAAATTTGAGACCGCTGGCCCAGAGTGAGTTAACATCATATAATCTATACCACATCTACAACCACCGTGATACACATACATATAGAATTACAAGATAACAATACACCTCTATAAGTATGCATGCACACATTAAGTTTCATATCATCACATAATCATCACAAAAATCGAACTCTAGCAGACCCTATACTCCAATACTACAGTTTCTCATACGGCCTCTCAAATCCAATGTGACTGGGCGCCCGAGAGAAATGCTCGACTGTGGTCCTTAACTCCAATCGACACTTAACTAATAAACTATAGCCGGCGCCCGAGAGACCGTCACTCGTGGTCCTTAACTCCAAAGCAACTAACATATCATACTCTATAGCCGGCGCCCCGAGAGTAACGCTCAACCGTGGACCTTATCCATCCCCCCGGTGAGAAACGCTCAACCAGGAACTCACCTCTACATTCCTTAACTGTATTATAACTGACACACCGGCGCATGCGGTCCTGATGTAACCCATCAGGTGGTTTATTCTGCTAAAATTCCTATTACAATATTTCAAATCACAACACACACAAATTTCACAATCCAGCATAGCACACTTAATGTCCATAATAGATAATAACAATAATGATGCCGAGATGATGGACTCCAGCTTAATGTCAATAAGACCGCATAAATGCATGAAGATGATGTGTTATAAACTATATATCAACTCACGTATCATGCTCCGATCTCGGGACCGCTCCTCCCGCCTCAGCCGTTCTGCGCGGAGCCGGCTGGACAATCTAGAATGGAAAAGACGAATCGAGCACAAGATTAAGATTTAAACATACTTTAGACTCACCGTACAACCTCACATACTAGGACCGACATAAAATCAGACTTATGTTCTACCGAAATTCGCGTAACCTCCCTAAAAACTGGACTTAACTCCCTCGTAACACAGTCCGTAACCCGATAAAATACACTTATAATATCCACAATTATCCAATGTCAGTCGGGGCCACAACTCATGATGAACTGTAATTGGCCAACTCAATCCAATCATAATGATACCTGATTACGATAATTGGTCTGAGGCAATTAATATTAGGCTACAATGAATATAGTTAATAAATACGAAATGAAATTAATACGCCTCAACTGGGTACACGGAATATGATTCAAATACGTGATCGGTTTTAATATACCATTTAAATTATAACGTCTAAAAATACGATACATACGTAATTAAACGATAAATAAAGCATTTTTAATATAAGGACATTATTAACGAACAATTAAAATCGATTATCGTACAAATACACAATTAAGGTTCACACGCGTTTTAGGGTATGGATTCTTTACCGAAGCTCGAATGCGGAAACTGATCACACCGTCGGAACCACGGAACGGGGACGAACGCTCGTCCCGGCACGCTCCTCGAGGTCCACCACGCCGACGGCCGGAAAATTCGAGGGTTGCCTAAATAGATTCAAGGACACCCACGGCCCAAAGCCTCAAGGGACCCAAAAATGTGATCATTGGCCGAGGACCACCGGAGGGCTGAATCGGGTCCCGACAAATTCCCTAATCCCTGGCGAGAGCTCCACCCTTCGTTCACCGGCAAAACGACCTTGGAACGTTGATCAAGGGTGGATCCTTAAGTTTTTGGGGGCGAGGAGTTCAGATCTGGTGTCGGTTTGGGCGGAGGTGGCCGGAAAACGCGAGAAACGGGAGTGGCAGTTAGAGAGAGAAAAGGGCGAGGTGGGTTCCGCGATTCAGGACGCTCCGATCCGGCGGTAAATGAGGTGGTCGCACTATACGAAGTCTTTTTGTGAGTTCAGTCAGTGGCCGAATGGCCGATGGAGGTGGCGGCGCCGAAAGGAGAAAAGAGAAGGGGGGGCCGTGGAAGGAGGAAGAAGAAAGGCCAAAATGTAATTTGGGCAACTTCCCACTTACCTTAAATCCTCTCCATTATATTAATCAACTTCACTAAGTCCCTAATCACAATTTAATTTGAGTTAAACCGTAATTAAAACTTAATTAGGGTATAATTAGTATATATTTAAGTATTTATTTATTTTAACACTTAAATTAAGCCATATAACTATTAAAATAATGTCTACTATAATTTATATGGCCAAAAATAATTATTAAGACCTAAAAATAAATACTTAGGGTCAATATAAATATATATAATTAGGAAAAATTTATATTAATAACCAAATTAAAACGCGCTTTAAATTCGGTATTACAGCCTGGGCTTACTTAATATCTTTTTGGCAAAGAAATATGAATTTAGATATGTAAATAATGGACGTGACCACATATTTAAATGGGCCATTAGACGCTATATTTACTTTGAAAATCCATGATGGATTTACAAATTTCGTAGATCAAAGAAAATTAAAATCGTAAATATGTGGAGAAGGCAAATTGCAAAGGTCATTATATAGTCTAAAACAGTTGGGTCGGATGTGGTACAACTGACTGAGTGAATTCCTCCTGAAAAAGAAATATATAAATAACGATGCATATCCTTGTGTGTTCATAAAGAAGTCACTGAATGACTTTTGTATCATCTCAGTTTATGTTGATGACATAAACATTATTGGAACACGTAAGGAAATTGAGGAAGTTAGCTCATGCTTAAAGACGTAGTTTGAAATGAAAGACTTGGGCAAAACTAAGTATTGCCTTGGCTCCGCAGACGTAGCACCTCCCTAGCTAAATTCAGACACCACCAACCTACTTGAAGAAGGTTTTGGAGATATTTTATATGAATAAATCTCATTCACTTAGCACAACAATCGTTGTTCGGTCCCTTGAAGTGGATAAGGACCCATTCAGACCTAAAGAAGATATTGAAGATATTTTAGAATCTAAGTTCCTTACTTATTTAGCCATCAGAGCATTACTTTATCTCGAAAAATTGCACCCAGCTTTGATAATGCATTTTCACAAACTTGCTATCAAGGTTTAGTGCTTCTCCTAAGAGGAGGCACTCGAATGACATTAAGCATATTTTTCATTTCATATTTCATAATATCTTGGTTTACTTTATACAAGAAATCAAGATATGACATTGGTGGGCTACTCAGATGCTGGCCATATGTCTGATCCCCATAATGCCAGGTCCTAGTATGGTTATGTTTTTCTCTATGGTGGTATTGCAATTTCATGGAGGTCTATTAAAATGCACTATGATTACTTTTCACTTTCAACCACTCAAAGATTATAGCATTATATGAGGATCCACTAGAAATGTATGGTTACAAACTATTGATACAACACTGGGTGGGTTCAGATAAGTATCAAGGGATAAGTGATATATCCCCATATCTTTACGAGGATAATACAGCCTGTTCTCTACCTCATGGAGTTTGACGAAACTCCAAGATTTTGGTATCCACGGGTAGCTCTCAATTCGTGGATCGACTTTTCTTCTCGGACCATCGAGCTTTGACCGTCGGAATGTCGAGAAAATCCTTTCTTTCCTCCTCCCCTCCTTTCTTTTTCCTCGCGATTTCCTCTCTCTCCCTTTGGCCTTTTCTTTCCCCTTCATTCTTATCTACTGAATTTGATCCCAAAAGTGGGGGAAGTTTCCCCCCACTTTCCTACCTTACCACTTTTCTTATTTTCTTGTTTTATCTTTCCCATTATTTCCTCCACTTGAGACTTGGAAAAATATGAGCCATTCACACAAGTGCACCACATGTCATGCCATGTGTCACTCCCCTAAGGTGCCAAGTGGCATCCACAAGATCATGCCATGTGTCACTCGAAACTCGATACTAAATGTGAAATTCGATCATCTCGAATTCATGAAATTCGGCAGGTAACTAGATTTCACGAATGTGAAGTCTATGTCGCATTCAAGATTTAAAATTTCCGTTTCCAAACTCGAAATTACCGCTTACCCTTTTTTAGAAAAAATTGATTTTTCTTGGTTTCTACTACTATCCTTTATTAATATGGATCGACTACGCCGTACAACATGCAAGGTTTTTCTTTCTTTGCTGATAATGCAGTACTAACCTCCAATATTGAAGTAGTTCTCCTCGCACACAAATAGCTAAGCTAGTTGTTGTTGGTGCATCATGATTTACCATAAGTACTATATGTAAATATATACTAATGTACTTTTAAAGATAATTACTACAATTACAAACAAAGAGATTGTCACCCAATGGACCTCTAAAATCAAATAAATAAATAATTATTTGTTTTTATAAAAATTAATTTACTGAAATAAATTGATAATCACATCTATTTATACTAATAATAATCACATATAAAATTCATATGTAATAATTAAATTCTAAAATTTATAATTTTCATATGTTGGAATTTGATCTACTTTTATATTCTTATAGTTTTTTACAGAATATGACTATCCCTATCCCTAAATACCCCTCAATTCTTATTTATTTTAAACTCTTAAGTATTATGTGTAATTCATATACTAAAATATATAAGAATATGTATTTGTATAA
Organism: Tetrastigma voinierianum; assembly: GCA_016808115.1. Classification (NCBI taxonomy): domain Eukaryota; kingdom Viridiplantae; phylum Streptophyta; class Magnoliopsida; order Vitales; family Vitaceae; genus Tetrastigma; species Tetrastigma voinierianum. Next base: position 791,271 of record JAEQBH010001782.1, read on the forward strand.
TAATTAAGCATCTAATAAATAAATAAATGTTAAAATTTGAAATAATATTTTATAAATTTATTTTTATTTTTAAAATAACTTTATCGATTGATTTAATAAAATTTGTATTAACTTACTAATTTAAAATAGATTACCTAATACAAAAATACATTCATCTATAATAATTAATATTATAATACAAAAGTAAATTCTAAAATTTACTAATGTTGCATATATAATTTATTTTCTTTAGTTTTTTATAAATATGGATCTAGTTTTATATTTTTAAATTTTATAGAAATATTAAAATAAATTTCTAAAATAAAATAAAATGTTATTCCACAGTAAAATTATCACACAATATTACTTTACTTTTTATATATATATATATATATATATAGTATATATATATATATATATATATATATATATATATATATATATATATATATAAATGTTAATATCTAAAATTACTTTTTTTAAAAGGAATCTAAAAGTACTCATAATAGATAATATTAATATTTTTTCGTAAGATAATATTAATTTTTTTACTAGAAAATAACAATATAAATATTTAAAGTATAATTATAAAATGTTAGGTTATTGGTTTATTATTGCGATTATTACATTTCTTTACAAACGACTATTAAATCATTTGTCAAAAAATATAAAATAATAATATAAATTTTTTTAATATATAACTCTTATCTATCTTCAAAGATTTTTAAATTAAATAATGGTAAAAATTATCATTGCTAATTTTTTGGTTAATGAAACAAAAGTTATATTAATATTTTTTTTTCATATTATTTCTATTTAAAAATAAATAAAAATTAATGCTTTTTATTTTTATTTAATTTTGTATGTTTTTTATTTATATTTAATATTCTATAAATTTTTTAAAAATACTAGTAAATGTATACGTGCATATGAACAAAGAAATATAATAAATAAGTAAATTTATAGATTTATTTTTTACAAATTGAAAACTAATTAGGAAGTGATTACATTTTTTAATACATAAAATCAAATTTAAAAATGATTGGATGAGCCCATCATGCCTAGTTTAAGTGGTAGAGGTAGTTTACACCGTTTTAAATAGTTAAAGGCCATAGGAGGGGTTCCAAATTCGACACCTTTTTCAACATTAAATTTCCAATAAAAATAAAGATTCCAAAACCAAAAATAGAACCAACCGAATCAAAACTAATCTGAATTAAAAAATTTGTGGTTTGGAGAGAGAAAATTATGAAAAAATAAAAATGGAAAAAAATCTGGTGTTAATATGGAAGAGAACTAGAAGGAATTGTAACCGCAAATCAAGTTGAAAATTGAATTAAATCCTATGTTAAATCCTTAAAGAAACGGTCAATGAAATTGGCTTGCAGGTAAAATGTTGCACTAAGATGGGTAGAATGGGAAGAAATTGGTATCACAATTGGAAACAAAAAAATATAAAATACTCATACATTTAAGAGTAGTTTAGATAATACAAGATCTTATAAATATGAAAATATCATGAATATAAAAGAAAATAAAATTTTTGGACAGGGTTATTTTTTTCAATAAGTTAACACAGGATTTTAATAAAAATTAATGATAAAGGTTATTTTTGAAAAAAAAAATGTATTAAAGATTAATTATTTAATATATTAAAAAAATGAAATGTTATAAAAAACGAACACACAATTTGAGTTGAGAGGGTGTGTCCAGACATGAGAGGCGTTTCATGAAAACGAAACGCCCACCTCTGTGATACGTGGGATTTGTTGTTTGATATTTGATTTGATATTGCCATCCGTTTCCTCCTTAGTTATTGTCAAAGATTTGATATTTGATTTTATTTTTTAACCAAATATATATTTCAAGTACGTGATTTCTTATATATTTCTTCCACAGTTCCACAGTTCCAAAGAGACACGGAATAAAGAAATCAAGAAAGAGAGAAAGAGAGAAAGAGAGAAATGAATCCACCACCAACCCAATCAATGGAGATTTCCAACAGTTCGCCGCTAATGCAGTCCACAGTTTCGGGAGATGACAAGCTGAAAAAAGTGATCGACAAATGGTAATACTAAATATTATTCATCTCTTTCCATTTCTTTGTCCCCAATTCTTCTTCACTTTTATTGCTCAATTTTATTTATTCATTCATTTTTTTTGTTGTTTAATTTTAGTTTTTTGTTATGAATTTTTTTTTGTGGTGTAGTTGCTCATGCTGGTATACTTGTGGGAGCAGTTGCATTGATTTCTTCTGTACCAATTGCATCGATTTCTTCTATACCGACCTTGCTCTGGGTCTCTGAACCGAGAGGCGCTCTCATGGAAACTATTTTCTTTTACCATCTTGATTCTCAGTGGTCTGTATAGCTTTTTTTCTTTACTGTAATCTAATAAGTCCGTTTTCTTTTAAATTTCACAATCTATGGGATTATATTTCCTTGATATCTCTATGGATATTATTTCAGTTTCAGCCTCCATTGGCAATCACTTTGTTTGTTTTGGCCTTTGGGAAACGTGATGCCCTAGATAGAAATGAGAGAAGACAAGTAGGGATGAGTGCACTGTAATTATTCTCTTTGAATCTCTGTTTTGTTTGGATACAAGAAATCACTTTCTTTGTTATGTTGTAACTTATAACAGCAAAAACACAAGCGGGTGAAGTTGGAGAAAGAAAACTAAAAGAAGAATTGATTAGTTAAATTAAATAAAAATTTTATTCTCTTTATAACACACAAAGATCCTCTGATACCACACACCCAAATGCCCTAAACAGGCATCTACATCCCTCTCTCTCTCTTTCTCTCTTTTTTTGGTAAGAAAAAGAAAATATCTCTCTTTCTCTTTGTTCTTTGGTAAGAAAAATAAAAACAAAGAGATTGTATTCTGTAAAACGATTTGAAAGAGACCCACAATGGGATGTCTTTTCTCTCTTTTTTTTTGTGTTTTTTGTTTTACTCAAAATGACTTCATTTTTATTTTTAACTTAAAATGACTTCATTTTGATTACCCATTATGGGGATTATTTATTTTAAGCTCAATTTTGATGGACCTAGAAGGGAAGCAATGAAGGCCATATTCCAGGATATGTTCAATTGAAGTGATGCAAAGGGACCTAGTAATGAAAACCAGATTTGATTAAAATACCTTTTGAAAAATAAATTTTAGAAATTTAACTTTTCATCCATTTTGACCTCATTTAAAAAAAAAAATATCCTCAATATTTTCTTGTAAAAAGGTTAGCTTTCTTTCAAAGAAATATATATATATATATATATATATATATATATACATGAAATAGCAAAGGACATTTTTGTCCACAATGAGTCATCTTTTCTAGAAAAACATGGAGAGGGTCTTTACAAATTTAAAGTTATTTGAGTTCTCTAACTAAATATTTTAAACAAACCACCTTGAAATTCTGAGATGATAGCAAGCTTGTTTTCTGAAATAGGTTGGTTAGCTTATACAATTAATGTTGGAATATTATATAATATATTATATTAATAATTTCTTCCTTTATAGATGCTTGATTTTTCCGAAAATAGAAATTTACGGTGAGAAATAAATAATTTGTTACTTTAATGGTTTGAAATAATATTATAACTATTTAAATTTTTTATAGAAATGATAAATTTTCCTTTGAAAAATTATGTATGAGGATTCTGATTATATATATAAAAATTATCTTATATATAAACTCAAAAAATTAAGGAGGTTACGTAGTTTATATTTAGGCTATAATCTTTATCTTGAGTACATTTTTTTGTAAGGATATTTGGTTATTTACTATTTAAAATAGGTTAATTATTTCATATTAGGTTATGTGAAAGATAAGTGAAGCATAGGATATTTATTTTGAACCCATTATGCTTTTCTTCTTGTACACTTGTAATTAGGAAAATGAGCAATATGGGAGGTGTGCTCCATCTTTAGTTGGGAGGAAATACACAATATGGGAGGTGTTTCATCTTAGTTGGGATACTCTCGTGTTTATAACCAATACTTAAAATTGATCGAATCCGATCGACGGATCAAGCCGATCAGTGATATTTCCAAATTCCAAGTATGAGTTTGACCATCGGTTTGCCAAAAACTATGAACCGATAATTTTTTTATTTTAGTCACCTATTCGGTTTTTAAAACATTGTTCATAGCCCAATATTACCTTTTAGGTTGGGTCTACTGTAGGGTTTGACTTCTGAAAGACTAGATAGATCTTAAAATGGAAAGACCCCACCCTACTGCCTACATGAACCATCAAATAATTCTCTAGATCTCGGATGACAAAACGGATTGTGCCGTTGGATTCGTCTCGCGAAATCCAGTGACCCAGAAAAATTTCATTGAATTCTGAAACAGTCGGAATATTTTTATAATTTTCTGGGTGATAAGTCACCAATGACTCTAGGGACTAGATTTTTATGAAAATCTCGAAAGTTAAGAAATAGCTTGAGCTAAGTTCATTTAAAATAAATTGAACTAAAAAGAAATAAATTGTTTCGGGGCAGAAACGGACCCGAATGAGAGATGAACACATGACGCAATGTAAGCCATGTATCCAAAAATTAAAAAATAAAAAATAAAAAAGGAAAGAAAAGGATAAAAATTCAAAAGGAAAGGAAAAATGAACAGACAGATTGTGAAACCCCGAGAAAATCTAATTTTTCTGAAAAATGGTAAAACGGTAATTTCGGTCAAAACCCGAAATTTTTCTAGATCTCGGATGACGAAACGGATTTCACTGTTGGAATCGTCTCGCGAAATCTAGTTAACACATCGAATTTCGTCGAATTTCGAGACAGTCAAAATTTTACATTTTTCGAGGCACCGGGTTTGAGAGACATGTGATGTGACAAAAGTCACTTACTACATATACCCATGTGACACATGTTACATGATTAGTGAGATGATGGAGATGAATGACTTAGATTAAGCCATGTGTCAAAAATCAAATAGTTAAATGAGGGGGCATAAGTGGAATTAATGAAAAGTTTAAATGAGTATAAGACAAAAGAGCAAATAGTCTTCTTCTTCATTTTTGAGACATAAATCGGTAGAAACGTGCAGTGGGTGACTAGTTTGAGTTTTTAGAGAGAGAGAGAGTGGCTTCTCTCTAGATTTCCCGCCGTTCGGACCTTCCTGCCGACGGAAAGAATAGTGCTCGCATCTTACGGCAGTACAAGGCGGTACACCGACGGTGGAGTTCGACAACCCAAGAGGTAGGGGTCTTCCTACTTGTACTGGCTAAGAGCCATGAATAGTTAGGGATATTTTCGAGGCTTGAATTCAGTCAAGGTTTGCGGTCCGAAAATACTAACTCGAGCGAAGATCCCTTTACAGGCTGTGAACAAGGCTGAACCTAGGGTTTCACTTTCACGTGTATTGTTGTGTGTTTTGGGTGATTCAAAATGAATTACTTGATTGGTTAATTAGCCCATGTGAGCTAATCTTGGTGTTATTGGTTGCAAATTGAATAACATGATTTATGTGAGTTAATTATGTTAGTATATATATGTTTTATATTACATGAATTGCTTGGAGTTGGTGTGAGAATTTAATATGTTAATGCATGTGATTAAATGTGTTAACATGATGTGGAATTATATAAAAATATAATTGTGTAAGCCATTGTAAATGAATTATAATTAATCCAAGTGAGCTAATTTCATGTTATTGATGTGGAATTAAATAACATGTGGCATGTATGTAAATTATAATATATGTGTAAATGATATTGACATGTGTGGTTTGAGAATGGTATAATGCATTTCATATGAAATAACCTTAGAAAAATTAGGTGCGAAAAATAAATATGGAAGAAATAAAGATGTTTTCTCGCTGCTTCATGCGTGAGGGAGTCGGTGATGACTCGAGACACGAGATTGGGTATGTAGACATTCAAGTAGGATCATGTATTTGCTTGAGTGTGTGTTTATGTTGAATCATTGCATGTGAACTTAGGTGGGGAGTAATCTAAGTAGGGTAATTCAACTACTGGGCATTGCTCACCCTGTTGAAGGAATATTATTTTAGGTACAGGGATCGTGCACACTCCGTGTCGTGCCACGTTGCCGGCCATGTTGTGCACGCTATGTGCTCATCGACATGTCGCGCGCATTATGGCTCGACCAAGTGTACCAATGCCGTCGTACACTCTGTCGACCTTATCGCGCCAACGCGCGACCACCGCCCCTCCTAGCCGGGTTGTTTCGGCGACCTAGTATCGTGCGTTGACTCACCAATCCAGAACCTAGAAAATTTTATTTTCAGTACAGTTCTGGACTACCCAAGCAGTCCCAAACATTTCTGCCTCCGATCCTAAAATTTTGGGACCGAGTATCCAGGCCACTCACGACCCCATTGAAAATCATGCCATTAAATGGCTTTTAAGCTATAAATAACATCGAGTAGGAAAATGCCCTACCTTTTTGAAATTTGTCGAAACTCCCCGATTTCGGTCTCTACTCAAAGCTCTAGCCGTGAGGGATCTAACTTTGCCTTTGTCTGACGAATGTCGATCGTTTGATCGAAAACTAGAAAGAATGAGGGGCTTCTCTCTCCTCTTCTCTTCCTCTCCCTTTCTCTCTCTCTCTATCTCTTTTTCCCTTTTTCCTCCCTCTACCGGTTTGCTCCAACATGCTCAAGTGGGATGTCCTCCCTTGCCATGTGTCACCCTCTCATTGGCTCTCTTTGGATTTCCCTTATCCACTTATCCTAAACTTTGGATTTCCATCCCTTTAGGTGGTGACACATGGTCATCCCATGGACTTTTTGACTTTTCCCCTCCATTTGACACATGACTCAAACGCGAGCCCTCTAAACAAGTGCCAAGTGTCACCTCGTTACTCCTGCCTCAAAAATGGAAATCTCGACCGCCCGAATTCGATGGTAACTAGATTTCTCATGAGACGATTCCAACTATGAAGTCCGCTTCATTATCCGGCACGTTGTACCCCGATTTTCACTAAAATTACCGTTTTACCCTTTTTCATAAAATTTCAATTTTTCTCTTTGCTTTACAACCCTATACCACATTGTTGTCCCATTTATCGGGATCCATATTTTCACAAAAATCGGGCAGAGTCTCATTTGTTCGAGGAGCTCTACCCAATAAACAACCTATATAACAATATATCTATGACCCATCCAGGGTCTCAACAGAGGTAGTAATGACCACACAGGGTCCATCTATCCATGTCTCAATCAATGTTTTTAGAATCTTGGGACTGACCTACGGCCTGACCGGTCCGATCACCGACAGTCACCGTTTCTGGCTCTAGTTCCATGGTTAAACTGAATGCGACAAACTGCCAACCGTATGGTTCAACAAGGAACTGAATTGAACTCTGGCGGGTTTACACCCGAACCGACCAGCCAAGAACATATATATTTAAAAAAAAAATTAAATTCAAAATGACGTCGTTTTGATGTTTTTGGCATCAAAACGATGTCGTTTTGATGCCATATATAAGAAAATTTAGAAAAGTCACCCCTTACCTCCTTCCGCCGTTTCCTGGCCGAATCTTACCCTAAATCCTCTCTTGCATTTGTTATGATAGCACTGGCCAATCCATTTTGACATTTTCAAGTATTGGCTACCGCCATCAACTTGTTTTGAGATCCGGTGAGTCACTGAGTGTTTGATTGTTTTCTATTTTCGATTTCCAATCCCATCTCCCATGTCGAATGAATGTTTAAGGAATGTTTTTGAGTGATTTCATATTTTCTAAAGAAGAGTTTCTAAGCATGCAATAAACGAAATTAAATGCATGTGTTTTAGAGATGACTGATGAGAATCAAGGTTAACATAGCTGCATGGTTGTCTTCTGTACTTGTGTTAGAATTTGGGGTTCTTTTTTTGTTTTTTGATCGATTAGAATTTGGGGTTCATTTAATTTGTAGGCTAGGTGTTTGTTTTATGTACTAGGCATATTATGGATAATGCTTATGTCATATTAATATTAATGTATTTGATTTATTGACACTACAATATATTTCTATATGTAATCTTCTTTTGAGAGTCCATAGAAATATTTTGAAAGTAAAACTCCATAAACCGTCTTTTTGTATTTAATGGTAGTTGAGGACCACAGTTCACCTCTTTTTTTTTATGTAAGGTGGGCAATTTTTAAAATACTGCCCCATAAGTTTGCAAATAGTGGATGTACATAAGGGATTTCACTATTGAATAAATTCTAGATCGAAACTAGTCTTGGGATTTTTTTTAACACTATTGATTTGGAAAACCTACAGTAATAACACCTTGTATTCTACAACTTTTTTTTTCTCCTTTCTTTCAAAGGGTGGTTTTGAACATAGCCTATTGGGGAAGGTGCTAATGGAAAAGGGAATGTTCAAGTTTCAATATAGCCACTATAAGTAAGTCTCCATTAAGAAACATCCATATAATTCCACTAGTTCTGGTTCAATCATTTATCCATTTCATTCTAAATTAAATGGAACAGAATATAATAGGTCCTAGTTGACTCAGCTAAGTCCACCCATGACAAGGTTTAGTTAGACTACTCAAACACAAGTTAGCCTAATATGATGAAACTGTAATTAAACTAAAACATGCTCTAAAGGTTTGGCAATATATTTCTGGCCTTGGTTTAAAGATGTCAGTTAGGTTTTGTAATTTCTTTCAAGGGCACATTATCATAGCCTCAATCTTCATCTATGCATCGCCTTCATTATTTTCCCTTCTAAACTTCTTTTCATTGATGCACATTACGCGGCTGGGATGACTATTATAGTCTATATATTATAAGTGTCTCAAAGAACCTATTTGTTTACTAATTGTTTACTGTAGTTACTTCATTACATGTAACTTTGGTTGACACAATATTGGTTTTGTTCCAACTATCTACATCACTATATTCAAACTTTACTTTTGGTCATGAGCATTGTTGTTTATATGTTTTATCATCTCACATTATAGTTTTTATATCAAACTAGCTAGCTTTTTAAAATTCATTCCCTATCTTCGTGAAGAATGTAAACTTAACTTATTGGTTTTTGTGTTGATGGTTTATTTTTATTCTCTTGGGAATAATTTCAGGAAAGTAGACTAAGCATATCGATGTCATGAGCCTAAAGATGTCAACCATGGCCCACGTGCTCTCACGCGTGGAGAACAACACCAGAGAGTAGGAATGGTACGGAGGCTGGCCGCTGATTGGATGGTGCTAGAGTTGATTTCGATTGGTAGATCGTGTCTCGAAGGAACCTAATGCGGGCCGCGCTGAGTCAGGATGTCACTAGAAAAGTTTGTCATAAATTTTTTCCTACGGCGAAGTGTTCTGATAGCGACGGAGGGTTCCGAAGCTTTCTGTGATAAAGGTGGAGTGGCCGGAGTGAGACACAACCACTAGATGAGTTGCCATAATTGAAAACACGACAAAACCCTAGCCCTATAAGTTCCAATCTCTTCTATGGCTTTGATACCATGTGAAGAGAAAAGAATCCTCCGATTTTCATTGATTTACAAAGTGAGGGAACATACATATTTATATACAAGTGTTAGAGAAAATAAAAGAAACGAAGTTAGAGTCTAATTAAGAAACTAAAGAGAAAAGGAAAGAAGGAAAAGATTCTTGAATGGATTAGGAAACTATTACTTAACAGTAGCAAATAAATTGTAAAGCTATATTGTCATGGACGCTTCTTAATGAGTGCATTGCCATAGTAGAGTGTATTGAACATATTGTGACTCATATTTCAAATTTCATCTATGATAATAAGATAAATTTTGTTGTTTTTAGCCTACATTTTGCACATCCCTATACAAAGCATTGTTAGATCTATCATGGTTATGTTTCGCTTAGATAAGATGCCAACTTATTCTTTATTTGTTTATTTCTTTTTGATTGGTTAGATAAGATGGAACTTCTTCAAGTCAAAACTAACTAACCAAATTATATATATTCAAGAGGGGAGGTAGATTGATCTATAAATCAAATTTTAATTGATGCTAAACTAATGCAATTGTAAACTGAATGCAATCGCTTATAAATGAAATATAATACAAGAAGATAAGAGAGAGAAATAAAAGAAAAATAGTGTCAACAACCGCTTCATCCACTTTCTAGGTCTTTCCTAAGTTTGATAAGCTTCACTCACCCTCAAAGAGCTCTCAATTAAAGCTCACAAGTCTTGTACACGTGGATTTGAGGTTCTATTAGGCCTTGTTAATCTTTAAATAGTTTCTAAATATTCAAACAACTCGAGTATATGAATATGGTAAGAATATGTCAATAAATACAACACTTAGCTTAGGGTTGGCTTGCAGAAAATGTTGCTAGGTTTTAAGTTTCGAGTGGATTTTGTAAAATTTTTAAATAATTTCTTGATATATAAAGGCTCCACAACTTATCCTAATTCACTTACCTTCACTTGAGCAAGGTCCCCAAAGGCCTCATCGAAAGGGCCAAGTTCGGGCTAAGAAGGTGTGTCTGTGAAGGCCTAAAAGGAGTGAGGGCTTTTGGCCCCTATGGTGCGATGCAAGGGCTCACGATGGAGTTAGGGTTCCAATGCCTTCTGCTTTGATGCTCTATAATAAGCTAATGCATGAGGCTCTCAGAGAGGTAGAAGCAACATGACTTAGCTGGTAAACTTTGCCTTGACTTGTCTAAGGGTGGGAGAGGGGGACTTTTTGTTGAAACCCCTTGTCTCCGACTCCAGGGGTACCTCACCTTCTATGAGGGAAGCACCTGAGGTTGTTTTCGAGCAAGCATGACGAGGCTTCTTTAGAAGATGTTCACAAGTGTATGTGCTATCTGATGAAGATGTGGTCGAGGAAGCCACAAAGAATTAACTTGGGACAAGCTTGCGTTGCTAGAGATGAGTGGTGAGAAGGGCGCTTTGGATTTCAAAAGCCCTGTTAGGAGCCCAACTGGAAGTAAAAAGCCTATGTAATCCTTCTTATATCAAACTTATATGGTTTAATGAGTCATTCGCTGCTGGATAGGAATGAGGAGCCTGCCACCATGCCTTGTCAAGTTAGGAGATTCAAAGTTTGGAATGCTTGGTTAATTATTGTAAAAACAAAAGTGGAAAACCAAAGCAAAGGGGAAGGGAGGTGTTTGTGGGCATTTATTTGATTGGTGTCCTCATGGCTGAGGTAGGTTCCCGATGTTAGTCCGACCGACAGGATGCGGTGGTGGTCAGAGCGCAGTTTACTGTGTTTTCGCCCATTGTTGGTTGAGGTTGGCTTCTTGTTTATCTAGGCTTTAGACTGCTGTTCATTGGGAGGTGGTTTTGTCACTTTTCCTTCGCTTTTTGTTGCTATTTGTATACCCATGTGCTTTGTGCATCTTTTTTCTAGACGCTTTAATATATTCGCTGTTTTTACCCATAAAAAAAGGTCTCTAGGGCTTTACGGTATCATTTAAAACGGCGGGAGTTCAAGCTCTCTTCTAATCATATGATTTGATATGCAACAATCAAACCCGTTGAATTAAATCCATAAGCTTCTGAGTAGGAGTTCCTTGCATGAGTTAGTCAAATATGCACAATCGCTGCCCCGTAGTAACTTGACACCATAAGGAAAATTGGCTGATTGGCCTCCCAAGCCGGGATGCTAACCTTCTCTCTTACTCAAAAAAAAAAAAAAAAAAAGGCTTTGTGATGCCTTTGTGCAATTTGAACAATTTTTATTTTTTGAAAAATCAAGCTTTCTATTAATTTCTCATATTAATGATTATGCTATCCAATTTTCTTTAAAAGAATCTTCCGAAAGGTCAAGACTTTTAAAGAAAGCAAGAATTTTTTAATCAATGTCCACCCACCCCATCTAGCCTGCATGAAATAATCTTTCTGATGAAAATATACTTGACTAAATCGAGTCTAAGAAAGGGATATTTCAATTTTTACCGCTTAAAAGACTTAACATGAGAGTAAACTAGTCTCTTGTTTTATGATCCTCCAAATTTGTTTGGGGAAACTTTTCTATAATGCAATTCAGGTTATCAAGGCCGTTTTTTTGCATTAAATTTGTAATATACTACGTGGGTGGGTATGTTCGAACTCAATGTTTGCGCGACACTGATTCTCGCTTATTAAGCTCACACCCTAATGCAACGTAGACATTAGTGACTTTTATAATATGAAATAGATATTTTTATGGATAATAAAAAAGAAAACGAAACGCTTATAGTGGACTCCCTTCATCTTATCAACTTGAACACTTAGATATTTTTCTTTCATGAGAGTGGAAAAATGTGAAGGAAAATTGTTTTTCTCATATTAGGACACTACAGAAATATTATGTGTATAAAGGAAAAGAAGGGATATTTTCCTCTCCACTTTCCTTGAAATTATAAATGGAATTTTTTCTTTAGAAAGTCAGGGGGATGTTTAGAAAATTCATTCCTCATGAGGTTAACTGTCATTCGCACATTTTCTTGTGTAATTTTTCTTTCTTTTTCTTTTTTTTCCCTTAAACTTCCTAGAACTAAACATGGTGTATTGTATGCCGAGAGTACATCTGTAAAAGTTTTAAACTTTTTCCCCTGGACTTTTCCATGACTAACCAAATAAAAGAAATGTTTTGTATTTGTTTTACTTATTTCTTTACTTATGTTTTCCTTATAAACAATTACCTCAATCTTCAAAGCTATGTTTAATGCCGAAAAAGTGTTAAGCAAAAATTAACTAATATTTTTCTCATGTTTGAACAATATGAAGGTAAGAAAGGAGATGGGAATAGATCGGGGACAGGGAAGGATATAAAAGATTGTCCTCATTTTCTTTCTTTGAAAGCTTGGCCTTATACCTAAACTCTCTTACAATTTGGTTTGCATCGAATCCACTTCACAAGAAGCTCTTCTTCCTTGTCAATGTTAGACCACAAAATGCCTTTCGCAAAGGTCAGTGATGTGAAAGGTCTCCCTTTAATCTTATATGAACTTTATTACAAAGGTAAAGTTGGAAGTCAAATAAGTTTTTTCTTACGATATTTTTTTTGATTGATAATTTTTTTTTTTAATTCTTTGTCCCAGTTGGAACTTGAACTTGGTCTCCTCCTTATGCCTAACCTAACCCTAACCACCGAGCCGCACCTGGGTGAGGGCGAACTCGAGGGTTTTCATTGAATGATTCAAATATTGACGCTGAAAATAGTGACATGCTGAATTAGAACCTTATATATTTTTTAGATGGGAACTTTACTTAAAACATTAGTTTTATAAACATAAAAAGTTGAAAACTTTAAAGATCACACATAAAGGTACTTACCAACAACACATAACTAGTTATCAAAAAAGAAAAAAAAACACATAAAAGTACACATCCCAAGTAAAATTTAAAAATAAAATTATATCGAAGTGTAAAAGTTTATTTTGAAGAATTATGTAATGAACCTATACATTAAACTCATATTTTGTTAAATTGTTCTTCAAAAACTCTGTGTCTAATCTTTATATGGTATAATATAATTTAAAATCTTAAATCCTGTTGTCTTTTCTTGAAATTTGTTATATTATTCTATACTTCATCCTCTGATAAGGTAAGTGTACCTTATGCATATGAGCTCTATGTAGTTTTTCTATATAAAAATGTATGGTACATGATACAGATAAAATAGAAAACCATGCATTTTACGAGAGTTAAAACTAAATTGTTCAGAATTTACCAGTTTCTTTCTTTTTTTTATTTTAAAATGAGCTCCTGTGAGTTGTTTTGTGTTAGTTTCTAGTGATGGGCAAGTCTAAGGGATTTTGACTTGCCTTTGGAAAATTTTTTTTCACTTGACCTGGGTTTTTCATCTCTTCTGCTCGATTCAACAAATTATTTTTTCTTCACGAAATACTTTTAACAATAAGATTTTTCTGATTATAAGAAGAAAGCTGCTTCAATTTCATTTTCAAAATCAAGAAAAAAAATTCAATAGTTATTTCCCCGCTGTTGAGCTAGCTAGCTGTATGGATCTGGTAACATTTATAAAACACCAATTTCATGATTTTGCATTCTTTGTTGATCTGTTTGATATGTTACAGGTGCTAGATGAGCAGTATGGATCTGGAGGTGTTGGTCAGCAAGCAGTGGAGTTACTGCTTACTACATTATCCAAGATGTTTGGTTCATTGCAGGTGGCATACAAAGGTAATTGTCTTGGCTGTTATGAGATATTATGAGTCAGTTATCTTCAACTGTACTATGGCCTCTTTCTAAGCCCTTTACTTAAAAGAGCATAACTTGTCTTACTAGTCTTTGCAATTATCAACACCGGTGTTCGTTGTTTTTTTTTTTTTCCTATTTTGGCAAGTAAAATTGAGCTTGTTCTTGATATAACACCCTTTGACTTTGAAACTTGCCTACTTTAAACCCAGACCTCATCCCAAAAGATGTCTTAGATTGTAGCAATAGTCTTGAAATGTTTCTGCTATATTTTGGATTTCCGAGTACATATTGCTTCAAATTATTGGAGTTGTTTCCTTTAGTGGGACACCTCCCTCATCATCTGAAAAAAATGTTGATGGATATATACTTCTCAGCCAACCACACGTTCACTGGCAGAAGTGGAAGATTCTCCTGATTTGACTGCTGCCATCAAAGTAGCATTGGTTAGAAAGACCCTTGCTTGGATAACGGGAATCATTCTAGTTGTGTCGACTCTTTTAGGGGTGAGTTTTCATTTCTGTTAAGACATTTTACTGATTTCTGCTTGAATTATATTATCTCTGGAAAAAAAAAAAAAAAAAAAAGAAAAATAAAACCCATAACTGCAATTCTGATCATGTATACAGCAATGCATTATACATATTTGTTTGGAACAATAAATCTGGAGTTCTTTGAAACATTTTATTACTTGTCTAATAATTATGGATATGTGAGAAATGATAAAAGAAGACCGACGAAATAGAGTTGCATTTTAAAAATTATTGTCGATTTTCTTGTTAGCAGTTAAAAAGAAAACCAGTAATTAAAAAGAAAACCAGTGTTTTAGTGGGGAATACTATGCACAAGTTAAGCTGAGTGCAATAAACCTATTCTCTATTTTTTTGTGTCATATCCATCATCTCCTTTCCTCAGTAATATCGCTATTGCTAAAAGCAAGAAGGCTACACAATGCATGCCTTGAATGCAATATATAAAAAAGAAGCTCCACTGGATTGTTGGTACCATTGTGCATTATCAGTCTTAGAACGCCGAATGTAAAGATAATACACCATGATGATGGATTCTGATCACTTTTAAATAAGGTTGTGGGTACACACACCATGCTTCAATAAGGCTACCAACGAATAAAGTTTGTTTCATCTATTTAGGATATGTACCAACAAACAGTTTGTTCTGAGTTGTACGCATATTAGATTGATTCCCGTAATTAACTTAGAAATTATGATAGTTGGACCAATCTTGTATATAGATATAGAAACAATTTGTGTAATTAATCCTAGAAATTATGATAGTTGACCAATCTTGTATATAGATATAGAAACAATTTGTTTTTCCCTTTTTTAGGACCTAATTTTTAGGATGTAATTGTATCTATATATTGCCTCTGTTTTAGAGACGAATACATCTCTTTGAAATATTTATGCAGAAACTCCATTGTTTGACATGGTATCAGAGCAGGCTTGATCCCAAAGTCTCGCAAGAAACCATCTGAGGTGCATATTCTCGAAACCCACTCTCACCCTTTAAAGCCGGCTGTGAGTTCAGTGGTGGGACTTCTCAAAGAAGCCCTCAAAAGATTGATGGGAAAGCTATGATGACATCGTCGTGGAAGAAAATCAACCACGCTTATCAAATGTTACCCATCATATTGGTAAAGCATTCTGGTTTTACAACTTCTAAGAATAGAACTTGGATTATTGATATTGTGTGTATCCGATCACATGACGGGGACTCCGCCGCTTAAAATTTGTCTTCCCTTCTTCAATCAGCTTATTTCCACCGCTTAATGGTAGCACCTCCCTATTACCGGGGGAAGGATCTCGTTATCTTGTCTAATACTCTCACATTAGATACTCCGCCCTGTTGCTCCATCTCTTGAATACAACCTTTGTCCGTTAGCCAAATTACTTCAACTCGCTTGTAATCGTGAACTTTTGGCCCCTCATTTTGTGTCTTCAGACATTCTAACCCGGAAGATTCTTGGTTATGGTGTTAGACTGTGGCAAAATTTTACTACTTAGAGCTTCCTCAAGTGAGAACTGGGATCGAAAATCACAGCAAATCAAACTAGCAAGAAAGCATGCGCCCGAACAACTATATGGTTATGGCACCGTAGATTAGACATCTTTTATTGCTATCTTAAGAAATTGCAACCACAACTTTTTCTGTGATTGAATGATAGGAATTTTATCAGACACTTGTGAATCGGCTAAGAGCCAACGTATTTATTCACCAAGTCCAATAAAAGTTCGTAACTCCTTTGAAGTTATTCACTGATGTTTGGGGTCCCAGCGTTCTTATCCGGGAGCTCAAGCATTTTGTGACATTTATTGATGAATGCGTCAGAGTGACTGGGTGTCCCTACTTATTAAAAAAAGTGATGTGTGTCTAGCATTCCGTAATTTTTAATGACTCACACCCAAGATCGTGCGTGATTCAAGTTTACAACTGACAAATGGAATTGTTATGATGTCTCTCTCGAATTTTTTGAGAAACCATGGAATTGGCATCAAACCCTTCATGCACCTACGCTCCACAACACAATGGATTGGCAGAGAGAAATAATAGTCAACTTTTGGAGGTAGTTCGTGCCTCCCTTCTGGGCATGAACATGCCCTCGATTTTATTGGGTAGTCGAAATCGCCTACCTCATCAACCGAACACCTTCTCAAGTAAATAGACTTTCAAAATCCTCAACAGAATTGCAATCCTTACTTTCAATTCCTCATCTTCCGACCCAACCCCGAAGTTTTTGGATGTAATTGTATATGTTCACATCCCCAAAATCTTGGCAAATAAACTCGATCCATGTGCAAACGATGTGTTTTTGCTGGCTACCTGACTTCAAAAGGATATAGGTGCTGCTGATCCACAAACCCGAAGCTACATGTGACTCTAGATGCCTCTTTCAGAGAATTGTAGCCTTATTACCCGAGGGAGTTCTAAAATTCTCTTCGTGGGGAGAGCTCTCAAGTGAAGAGAATGGTGGAGGTGATGAGTTTATTGAGTCGAGAATATCTAACAAGAGAGAGTGGTGGAGGTGATGAGTTTATTGAGTTGGAAAAGGTGAATGAACATTTTAAGCATGCTGCGGCAACAAGGCCGTGACAATCATGAAACTCGGGAGTGAACCACCACCGATACCCTCAAGTTGCTCCCATTCACACCATTAACTAAGAACTAACCTGTAATGTTCCTCCTCGCAAGTATGAATCCTATGTTTGAGAGTCGAACAAAACATATGTTCTCGCAGAACATGTACCCTAGATATCCACAAAGATTGAATAGGGGAGTTCCAAAAAATGTGATGAACCCGATCCCGGGCTAAGACCAAATACCCACTAACAACTATGTGTCATCTCATAAAGCTGACCGACCGTATGTACGCCATCGTTAATTGTCCATAGTTTCTATTCCTAGTAATGTATGTGGATGCATTACGATCCAAAATGGAGAAAGGCGACGCGAACGAAGAGATGGAGGCTCTACAAAGAATGCCACTGGGAACTTGTTCCACCCAAAGGAATGAAGCCAATTGGATGTATGGGTGTTCACGGAAACTCAAAACCGTATGGAAGTATTGATAGATATAAAGCCCGACTAGTTGCGAAGGGATATGCGCAAAGGTATGGGATAGACTATTAGGATACTTTTGCACTGCGGGCTAAGATCAATACACCAATTCTTATATCTATAGCAAAGAAATCGTGACTCGGTCTCCGCAACAATTTGATGTTAAAAATGCTTTCTCAATGGAGAGATTTGGAAGAAAAGGGTCTATACAGCCATCACCTGAGTTGAAAATGTCTTCATGTAAAGGTGAAGTCCCAGAATTAAAAAGCCATCAGAGCATGAAATGTCACCTTAGAGCATGGTTCGGGGAGATTCTCGAATTACAATGGAAGGAGTTCGGCTATAAGCAAAGTAACTCGCATCACACTTTGTTTATAAACACAAAGAAGGAAAAGTAATAAATAATTGTGTATGTTGATGATATGGTCTTGATAGGAGATGACCCATGCGAAATGAAAGCTTTACAGGAGTATTTAGCCACAAAATTTGAAATGAAGGATCTCGGGCAACTTAAATATTTTTTGGGAATTGAGGTAGCAAGATCAAACATGGAGTCTTGCTTTCACAGCGAAAATATGTGTTAGATCTTCTTAATGTAAACCGGAATGCTTCGATTGCAAACCAAGAGACGCCCCATGGAAATGAATCATAAGCTCGGAATTCTCCCAGACCAAGCCCCAACAGACAAGGGTCGTTATCAGCGATTAGTTGGAAGATTAATCTACTTATCACACACAAGGCCATATATCATATGCGGTGAGCTGCCAGGAGCCATTCATGCATGCACCGAGTGAAGAACATATGGAAGTAGTCTATCGGATCTTAAGATACTTAAAGAGTGCTCCAGGAAAAGGTTTGTTGTTCTCAAAAAATAGTATCTCTAACATTGAAGGATACACAGATTCGACAAGGTGTGGATCAAACAACCGTAAGGTCCACATCCGGGTTACTTTACTTTGTGGAAGGTAATCTTGTCACTTGAAAAGCAAGAATAGAAGGTAGTAGCAAGACTGGCGTCGGGTCAATTTCGAGGTACGCTCATGGTGTATGCGAATTGTAATGGATAAGGAATATACTAAGGGACTTGGGATTGGAACAGGCTACACCTATGAATCTCTATTGTGATAATAAGGCACCCATTCAAATTGTAATTCCTGCTCAATATGATCGCATCTAAACATGTTGAAGTTTGATCGTCATTTCATCGAGGAGAACCTCGATGAAAGATTATACACCCCATTTATTCAATCCAGAGTCGCTGGCTGATATGCCTACAAAGGCGCTGTGGAAGGTGTTTTATGGTATAATTGACAAGTTGGGCATGATAGACATCTATGCACCAACTTGAGGAGGAGTGTCTGCATGAGCTCTACGCAATATTAGATTGATTCGGTAATTAACCTAGAAATTATGATAGTTGACCAATCTTGTATATAGATATAGAAACAATTTGTGTAATTAATCCTAGAAATTATGATAGTTGACCAATCTTGTATATAGATATAGAAACAATTTGTTTTTCCCTTTTTAGGACCTAATTTTTAGGATGTATCAGATCTATATATTGTCATGAAGAAGAATACATCTCTTTGAAATCTTTCTACAGAAACTCTATTGTTTGACAAGGTTCTAATTGTAAAGCTTAGAATATAATTCAAAAGAACTTCATTGGGGTTTCTGTTGAAGAAGATTTGGTGTTAAGACAGACAAACTTGTATTTCATTCAAGTAGGTCAGGTGGCAAAGGTACTCATCTTTTTTGGTTTGTTATTTTCCCTATGATTCACTTCTTCTGAATATGCCATCGATTTAGGGACACTCTCGTATTCGGGGCCAAGGGAGGAGGAAGACAGAGGATACCGAAGCAAAGCTATTCGCTCGTTATAATTTGTGTATTTGGTGGTTTTTGCTTGATTTTCACCACCTCTATTCTCTTAAGACTTCAATAATAATGAAAGATTGAGATTCTGCAAGAAGCCCCGCCTGGGCTGGAGGGAGAATTGGATCTCGGTTTGAAATTAAGGCACTTTTTTTTCACATTCATTCATTCATTTGTATGTGTGTAAATTAAAAATTAGGTGATAATTTACAATTGCTTTGTGGAAATATTAATGTCTCCGTCTCAAAAATGTTTGATTAAATAAAATTTGTTTTGCAATTTTTGAAAATTTTAATTAACTGTATATATTTTTTATATTTATAAACATGTTTTAAAAATTATTCTACTGTGAATACTGTTTTTACTATTTTAAGAGCCAGAAATAAATCTAAAAAATAAGTGAATATAATACTTTATTTTTTAATTATCTTTTATATTTATATTATTATTTTAAGAATAAAATTAAAAATATTTGTGAAGAATTTCCTGAACATATCTTTTAGTCAATTATTTTTGGGTCTTCGTTTTAGTTTTTTTAGGTCACTGTCACGTAATAACTCTCATTTAAAAAAAAAAAAACAGAACTTATATGACATCTTTTAAAGGTATGTTTTTCATTTAAAATTTTTATATCATTTTTCGATAGACTAGGTGAACTTTGAGGTTCACCCACCCTTGAAACATAATCCTCCCTATTTCTTATATTTCCCCAATCAGTCATAAGAAAGCAAATTTTTGTAAAATTTAGGATTACTTTCTTTTAATAAACTATATTTTTTTCTTAAATGTGTGATTTATAATGAAAATTTTGAATTATTATTTTCCGCCCTACTTTGATGCGTATCAATATTATCCTAAGCAACCAGTGAGCTTTGGTTTTTTGGGCGAGGGATTTCCCTTTAGCTTTGATTTTCTATATGGTCGTTGAAGTGATCCCAAACTTGGCCTTCCCTTTAGTAGGGTTGAGTGAACCTATTATAATGAGTCCAAATCCTAAAATTGACAATGATTAGAGAATTTTTGTTGAGGCCCTCAATGTTTTACTAAGAGCATGTTTCAAGACGAAAATATCGGATATATCGAATATCGGTGGCTACCGACACGACATCGAAAATTGAAAGTTGGTTGGAGCAAATATAGAGAAAATATTGGAAAAATCGTCGATATATCGAATGTCCACAACACGCGCATGGACTTGAAATTCCATGATCAAACCGGTAAAAAAAAAAGTAGCGATATATTATCGATATAATGCCATATTCCATTGAATTATCATCATTTTGAATCTCTAATAAATTTCTAAAATTCCTTTTGCCTTGATACTCATTAATTCATTATCACGATGGAAATTTGTTATATAAAAAGGAAAATAAAATTATAGAATTCAAATACTAGGTATCCACGAGTAAACTTGGAAACTTAAAAGAACAGAAAGCTTGTTTAATGTAATGGGCTAAAAACCCTCATATATTTTTTCATTTCAAACTATAATAATATCCTAAAAATATATTTTAATACATGAATTATCTTTATATTTTCATTTATATTTATCAATAATTATCTATAAGATATGAATATTAAAATAAATTATTTATTTTATTAAATAAATTGTGATTTTAGTATTAAATATATCTCATTTAATTTTATCTAAACTTATTATAATTTCAATTTTAATTTTTATATTTATATATTTACTTTTTTTTTTAATTTTTGTATATTATTGAAATATAAAAATGTGGGATTTTTTTTCAAAAGTTGCTTAAATATATAATAATAATCAGTCATGCCTCGATGCCCCGAAACCCAATTTTAGGGGCATGGATCACACCACACTCATCAAGTTTTCAACCTGAAGGTTTGAAGTGTGAAACGACACTAACCTTCCTTGTAACTAGATTTTTGTCAAATTACCAACACATATTCAAAGTAAATGCCCAACTTTTTAAATTCATAAATTCTCCAAATTCAAAATTTCATGCCGACAAAAATTACTTCTAAATATCCAAATCTCAATTATTCATGTCATATAAAGTTGTTCAAAATATAAAATATTCGGACTTCCCAAATCCAAATGCCTTATACTAATATAAACGAATGTTATCATTCAAGTGACTTTCCTAATTAAATTTCAAAACCCAACATTTCACATAAACATGAACGAGCAGGTTCAACATGATCCAACATAAAGTTCTAATCAAATCCTAATGATGGCGAATCTCCAACCTAGCCATCACCTCGCGCGGAAACCAAAAGTACCTGAAAATATGTCAACGAATGGAGTGAGCCGAAGCTCAATAAGAAATACTAATTACATTTTCTTGATAAAAGTTTTCAATCATATAACAAATAGGAGATGTTTTTCATCAAACTTTAGATTCAAAATAAGTTGGAACATTAACAAAATTTACTTCAAAACACTCTCACATCCAATTCAAATCAGTTTCATATCAAATGTGATCCAAACATTTTATATCACTCCCGATTCAAAACACTTTCATATCCAGTCCAAAATCAAATACATTTCAAATATATTTTTCTCTGGTCATCAAATATCAAATGGTGCCCAGCCCTGTGGGACTTTCAAATGAGTGGCTAGCCGCAAATTGTTCTTTTTAAGGTGGACGGAACCAAACACTTATAGTACTAGTAACCTCTAACCGAAACCCCTAGAGGCTGGGGTTCAAATCAATTACATTCTCCACCAAGGAATGTAAAGGTCAACTATTATTCCCGTTGACAAGGGCCGAATAGTGTCAACTATTATTCCCGTTGACATGACCGAACTAACCAAAGTCAAATATTTCATTTAAAAGTTCAAATTACAAAACATCATATCTCCACATTTTCTTTCGTAAACAAAATAAACCTCAAAAGTACAATCATACAAAACTACTTTTTGATCCATGGATAATCAAATAAATAAAAAAGTAAAACTTTTCATAAACCAAGATTATATAAATTTAGTTAAAATAATTTTCACCCTCAAATGAAGTAAAACAAACAATTTTCTTTAAAGATCTACATTAATATCCCCTACCTCAAAGGAGTAACTCAAAAGCTTAAAGAGCCTAATCCAAGAATTTCACCTCAATGAAATATTTCTCTTAAAATAATAAGGAAGTAACTATCATCATTACTTATTTATCTCTAAAACTTTCCTAATTTGATATTCTTAACAATGATATTATTTTAATTTTTTAATTCATAATAATAAACGTAATGGGTTTCTAAATATTTTATAAAATTTTGTGATTTATAAAGTTTATTCTATCAACATGATTTTTTTGTTCACCCTCAAACATATCACAACTGCTCAAAATGATAAATCTATTTAAATTAGGTAGTTTTACAAATTTTATAAACTCATATTCTTTCTCGATCTTATTTTAATAATTATTTTTTATGCTCTTAATCCGAACTAAATCTTTTAATATTAGAAAGAAATAATATTAATAATATTTTACAAATTATATTATTACACAATACTTCATCTAGCATTTTACCTAACAATTATCATACTTTGACAACAAGTATTATTAATCTTGATCTTATTCGCTAATTGCTAAATAATTATTCTAATCATATTCCTATATCTAATAAATTCTCAAATCCTAATAAAATATTTACTTGCCAAATACATATATATATTTAAATACTTATCAAATATATATATTTATACAAAATTCAGCATTTTCAAATTTATCTTATTTGTTTATTATTATTTTCTTCAAAAAATTTATCCTTAAATACTTTTTCGCTTCATACTAAAGTAATTCAAAGAGACACCACCAATTCTTATTTTATTTTATTTTATTTTTTAAAGAATGATAGTGAAATCTAAATCTAACTTTTTCAGGGTTCATCTAAACTAAAAGAAAAATTAAAGAATCTACATCAAAGAAATCTAAAAAAATAAAATAAGGAAGATCTTACCTAGAAAAATTTGTTCTTCAAACCCTAGATCCGAAAGCCGTACGTCCTATGGATTTTCTTTTCTTATTCCAATTTATATCTAGGGTATCTATTAGGAAAATGACCTTTTACCCCTCTTTCATTAAATTAATTAATTGATAAGCTAATTGAATTATCATTATTATTTTCCTAACTTATGCCTATAAAAATTTCTATCATTATTATTTTCCCTAATTTATACCTATACAAATTCTCATTATTTTCCTTAACTTATACCTATACAAATTTTTAGTGTTGTTAAATAACACTAATAATAATAAGGTTCTACTATTTTAAAATTTTAAATTAATTTAATAAAATAAATTATCAATATATTATTTAATAATTTAATTACTTAAGCAAATTATTTCAATAAATGTATTGAATGTAATTTTCAGTATTGAATATTTTGAAAATTTTCTCATTATCTACCTAATATTCGTAATAATAACGAAAATGTTATAAATATAAGAGTATGGACATTACTAAATAGATTCATGAATGTGAAAGAGACTCTTCAATCTCGGGAAGATTCATGTCTCATCCAATGAACCTTGAAGATTAATTAGACGATTCTAGACGACTTATATTATTCACTTGATATACTTGAATTTCCGTGATTCATCCGATGCAACGGAAGATTCGTGGAAAAATGTAGATAATGGTTATTATGGATGCTTTATGTTGACCATTATAAAGGACCTTTAACTTTCTGGGATAATTTTTATGGTTGCTTTATGGTGACTATTATGAAGGACTTTTTTAGCTTCTAGATACATGTATCAGAAGCCTATAAAAGGGCCTCACTTACACCTTGTAATAGAACTTAAATACAATTCTCTAGTCCACATTTCTTTCTTCCTCCAATAGCTCCGTCCATTTTTTTTCTTTATTTTACAACATGTTATCAGCACAAGTGCTCTATCACCCGGTGAACGATATTTTTTGAAATTATATGAATATTATGCTATTTGTGCTTTTGATTTTTTTACACGACTTTTCAATTTGGACAAAATTTTGATCGCTTTTATATATATGTTTTATATACATATTCCCGACCTCGTATATTTAATCTAAGTGAATGACAAATAGATAAGTACAGATCAATAGAGTTTGATGTGGTATCTCTAAGACTACCATTATTGTTTGTAGCTCATGCTTAGAATGATGATGTTATATAGTTATTTGCTATCTTATTTCTTTCTGCACTACTCAATTATCATGCTCTTTAGAATAGATGGGGTGTTTTGACTACTGTTGATAAGGAGGTAAAAAGAATGAATAAATGTCTGGATTATACTATTGGTCCAATAATTTGGTCAAGCCAGGCTAAGGCAAGCATTCATGAATTATATAAACATAAGAATTTCAAGGTTTGCATATGAATACGGTTCAATTACATCCTTTGCTTTTGCAGAATTCTGAGCCTTGGCCCATAAACATGGAAAAAGTTCTATCCATATATTAGTGATCATTTATCTATCAGGAGTCATGTTGCTTACCTAAATTTACCTCCATCAATGCAAAACACACAAGATGTAGTTATGAGGAAGGAAACAGAAGCAAATATGGCTAGAATAAGGAAATGAAGGGAAGGTGATGTTCCAG